>VXBN01016493.1:375421-436235 GCA_013397395.1 Sinosuthora webbiana | reverse complement strand
TTTTTTTTTTTTTTTTTTTTTTACTGAGTTCTTCAAGCCCTCAAAATGGAGTCAAGATTCTTTCTGCAAAAAAATACAAGTGACTTTCTCTGACCAGGAAAAAGATCCTGCCATAGGCAATCTATGACTCCCAGTGGTTCTGATTTATTTTGCTGATTCATGTTTTTTGTTTGTTTGTTTAAATTTACACAAAAAATGAAAATCCTCCTTGACTCAGTTCTCAAGTGTTTCCATAAAATTCACTGACAAATAAAAAAAATACACCAACAAACTGCTTTAGAAATGCGCTGTCCTCTCTGAAGGAAATTAGGATGACTAACAAAAAAGACAGATCTTACACATGATTACCACCTTGTTCACAGATTCACAAAGCACGAACATTCACCTCCCGCCCCACAAAGGTCGTGTAAGTGAACAAAAATGGGAAAATAGTATTTAGAGGCTGTTTATAAATGCTAACGCAAACAATGAAGAAAACAGATTATGTGTCAGAAACTCTGTGATCTATACCTGTTGCTTTTTTGGAAATGTCCTCTGTAAGCCATATGAGGAGCAGCTGAGGGAGCTGGGGTTGTTTAGCTTGGAGAAAATTAGGCTCAGGGGTGACTTTATCACTCTCTAGAACCACCTGAAAGGAGGCTGTAGCCAGGTAGGGGTTGGCCTCTTTTCCCAGGCAGCCAGTAAGAGGACAAGAGGAAACGGCCTCAAGCTGAGATTCAGGATGGACATCAGGAAATTTTTTTTCATGGGAAGGGTGGTTATGCATTAGAACATGCTGCCCTGGAAGGTGGTGAAGTTTCCATCCATGGAATTGCTCAAGAAATGATTGAATGTGGTGATCAGTCAGAGGCTGGACTCAATGATCTTGGAGGTATTTTCCAACCTTAATGATTCTATATCATGTTTTCTGGCACAAACACACTCTATTGTATTTCAATGTGGTCCTGAAATATATTTGATGGAAATATAATCTTTAGAGAAATTTTGTTCATAAATGCAAGCACAGATTTCTTTCTGATCTACAGTAACAGAACAAGGCATTTATTCAACTACATGCGTTTCCACTTCTAGTATTGTGATAGATTTTTTAACTTCCCAAGACAAAATATCTGCTGAAGTCCACAAATGAATGCATCCTGTCTCGTTTACAGCCCTTAAATGACTAGGAAAATGGTTTATAACACTAAGACTATAATTTTTCTATTTTAATAGTGGGCATTGTAAGATTTTTGTGACTTTCACCTTAGCTGACAGATTGCAAGTGTGTCTGAGAATTTTAATGCCTACCTATTTATTTAATTTATTTATATTGCTACTAAAAATGGTTATTCTTGAGACTTATTTGTTTGCTCAATCTTGCACTTTTCATACTATTCACTAGAATGCTTTCATGTTATGTGTCGCTGCGTATATTTAGAACTGAAAATGTGGATAATTTTGAGTTTAAGTCCATAAAAATGTCATAGCTTTTTTGTGTCTTAAAAGACAAAGCTTTTTTTAATGCTATGAATGTCTTTGGGTGCAAACATGAGACAGTCAGAAAACACTTGATTTTTAGAATCTGGATACACATGATCACACTCGAGGGCAGTCCCTGTACTGTGTTAGGGTTAGAGTTATCTCTTCTTAAAATATTACTCTGCAGTGTAGTTGAAAAGAAAATTACTTCTTCATTACATCGTTCAGCTGAAAAGGTGTAAGGAAATTCCAAATAAAGTTTTTCAGATTATGAGAAAATAATCTAAGTTACTAACTTACAAAAAGTTCATAAGGATGAATTGGTTTTTACCCCCCAATGACACCACCAAAAGTGGTGAAGTAGCCTCTGGCTGGCAGTGAAAATTCTTAATTACCTCAGTGTCTGTGAGTTGTTTTGAGATAGAGCACACTGTATTGCTTTCCAGTATCCAGGCTAGTTCTGTATTATGCAAGTTTATTGAGCAATAGCTCAGGGTCCTGCTATAAAATATAATGTACACAACTGTATGATGGTTGAGCTCAGAAATCTTTCTATGTGTGTTTAAAAATGAATAAAAATATAATAGAAGAAACTTCTGAAAGGTTCATGTAGAAGACAGGTTAGTAGGGCTTTCATACAGTGTTTTGTCATTGGAAGATAAGTTGCGTTGGAGGTTAATTTTTCCGTCCATAAAAATGCAAGCTACATCTAAAAATCTCACAGGAGAACCTACATTTTGCATAGAATTTCAATATATTTTGCTCCTGCACTGCCATAACCATCAGTCTGCTGCCAGTATGTGTAGCAGATATGGACTATAATTGAATCACCCAGACTGGGCCTCATCTGAGGCCTGTAGGAGTTGTGGTGCAGGTGGAAATTCAGTGCCAAGAGTGTGGCACAGTTAGAATTATAGCTTAAGGTGTTAGCAAGGGTCAGAGGGTTTTCTAGTAGTTAGCAAGTACAGTAATTGGTATGGACACAGTAGCTGCCTTAAGAGTTTATTAAACAATAAGTGTTTGCATTCTTTCCTGTGCTGTGTGCCAATGAGAATACACCTGTAACTGTAAACTATGTAGACTGTATAAAATCTGCCATCTTACACAGAATAAAGGAGAGAACATAGCAGATCCATATTGGTTAGATCTGCATTTGCTCTTGCCCAAACTCCCCGGTTATTTTAGGGTCACCTTGATATTAGTATGTTTCAAATTATCTGGCATTTCAGCTATATGTTCATAAACTCATAAATGTCAGTGCTCTTTAAGGTGGTTTCCAGAGAGGTTATAGCCTCCAAGGTATTAAGAAAATTTGCAGCTTGGAAGACAACAAAGATAGAAATAGAAGAAACGAAAAGTTGAGTGTAAATGTGAGGCAGCAATGGGAATAGAAAAAAATATAAAATAAGAAAAAACTTATGGAAGGAGAAAATAAGAACCATGTAGACATGCACAAAAAGCAAAAGACTGCTTAGATTATACAGGAACAGAAAAACACAGTAAGCTGATGGTTAAAATGAAGTGAGAACAAGGGCAACACAAAAAAAATCTAAAAGGGAGGAGTGTGAAAGAAAATTGGTATGAGACTAAGTGGTAAGCAACAGGAGAGAAACAGGTTAAAGGTAAAAACTTGGAATACCAGAAGAGGACTCAGAGACTAAAAACAAATTCAGAAGTCTTCTGGTAATTAATCCCAATTTTCAGAGAGGTTTTTAATCTTTTCTCCTCATATCTTCTTAAACATTTTTGAAAATCACCTTTGTGTTATTTTGTTCATGTTTTAGACTAATTAAAACTTTCTCATATTTAATTGGGAAATTGTTTCTAATGCTATGGCATTTTAGTTTCCTCTCAAATAGGTCATATTTTGTCAGCCCTCTAACAAGTTTTGTTTACCACATCAGCACTGTGCAAGAAAAGTAAAGCTGTTGATGGTAGAACTATTTCAATACCTTCTTACTGATTTAAATCCTGATATTTGAATAATAATTAAAGGGGAGGGGTGGGGTCAGGAGGCAAGGAATATAAGCAAAAGTATAGATCATCACAGATCAAGTCACTTTACCAGTAAATAGAGTGAAGATGGAGCACTTAAACAGTGAGGGCAAACAAGAGAACGGTTGCATGACTATCACCAAATATACTGTTATTTAATTGACACAGTCTGTGAAAGCCTTGCCTGCGGATTTTTTGGAAGTGAGTTCAGTTTAATTTATGGTTTCGAAAAAAGAAGATGAAGACTGCTGTTTTGACAGGGCTTTGTGACCCCTTTACAACAGCTGTCCATACAATGCTCAAACACTGTTGGGTGGCTAACTTGAAAATAATGTCCTGAGACCACTTTGTGAGGGCTGAGCTCATTAGCTTGCCACAAAAGGAATCAGTATCGAATGTCTGAAAGCATTTCGCCTTAATCCATTTGCAACTGAAGGCAGAATGTCCTCACCATTGGTTGGAAACTGTAGAGATAAGTATTATTTGCTAAACCTCAATCCAGTGCATGATAAATCCTCTTGACATCAATGGGATTCAATTAAATTCATAAAAGTGTCAAGATTCTTTTCTTTACTTGTTTGAGTAACTTACACATCAGTAAGAGAATGATAACTTTAAATCCATTGCAATCAGTTATTATTTTTCTTCATACAGAGGAGATGGTCAGAGAGAACACAAGAAGGAAAAATCCTGAACTTGTTACTTTTTGGCACCAAGCACTTAGACTGATAATGGTAAGCTGCCTCAGTCTTTCGCTGTATAATGTAAATGCACATGTCATCCAATTATTCTCCAGCCTAGTGATTAAGGAATTACCTTAAGCTCCTGCAGATGTGAGTTTGAAACTCCTCAGGCTCAAGAGAATACTGAACACTGGCCTCCCACTTTTTTGGTGAGCACACTTTTCACACCATTTACATCCCTCCCTCCCTACATACTCTCTTTCACCGCCTCCCCAGTCTACTTTGTTTCTCATAAATGTCTAGCTTTACAGGGAATCTCCATCTCAAAACTGAAATGGCATCTAAAGAAATCCTCAGATCTTTGGAAAAATGATGATTTAAAATACATTTTTACTTCTGTTTTCTAGGCAGCCCTCCTTCTTTGAATTGTCATTTGCCAGCACCTCCTTCTCTAAGTATACCATAATTCTGGATGGAATTAATCTAAGTAGCTCTGCATCCCACTTTTAAAGAGATTCATGCTTTTGCCCATGAGATGAGTACCCAACCCCCTGCACACAGTCTTTTTCCCACTCAGTCTCCCTTTTTAGCAGCTGTTTTGATTCCAGACTCAGAAGCATGATTCTTGCTCTTTCCAATGAATCAGAAACTCTCTCAGCAAAGTAAACTTCACTGCCAGAGTCTGACCCCTAACAATTAGCTGGTACAGCTGTATTTGAGAGGGTAAAATTCCTTTTGCAAAGCCACGATTTATGCCTGAAAAGATTCAGGATCAGAAATTATACTTCCTGCAAACATACAAACATTTCCCACAATAAATGTAACTGCATTCAACTACCATACTTCCAGCTTTATGAAATTGGCCAAAAGCCAGGTTTCTTTCGAGATCATAATTGTGTTCTATGTATTTGTTTCAGTAGTTTCTAAATGTTTTTTAGTTAAACTCTGCCTCTTCTATTTTCCAGCACTTAAAATATTATCTTTCTCCATAGCCTCTTCAGTCCTGTCCATCTTCAGTATCTCTAACTCTGTGCCTTTATCCTTAGGCTCTTCTTTTCCCTTTTCCCATTCTGTTTTGGTATTGACACTTCAGTCCCCTTCCAGGAATTTATAGCCTTTGGCTACTCTTCTAAGTCTTGCTCATATCCCCATGGAGAAAAGGAGTAGGATGGGGCTTAAAGTCGGTAGCTAGCAGGAAAAGGAGTATAGATACTGCATATCTTTCTTTTAGCTGATGGCTGGGGAGAAAAAGTCAGAGATATCTGTTGAGAGGTGTATAGGCAGAAAGAACATCTGCTCAAAAGCTTGACATAAAGCTTCTGAATATATTTTCTTTGCAGATTTCCTAGGGTGTGCTAGGAAACAAGGGAATCAGTTTAAAGGCAAACCTCTCTCTCTCTCACATCATATGGATGGGCACAGAGAATCTACTGCCAGTTATTAGCGCTTTCTCAGCAGCTCTAGAAAGTTTTAAGAAAGAGGATAGTTGATGGGATTAGGCTTCAACTTTGCTTCTCTGGGAACATTTAAATCAAAAAACTCTAAGTAAAAGTAATTACTTTAGATGTTTCTAAGAAAATATTCAACAGGGTACATGCACCATGTTCATGGAACCTGTATTACTGACATGTCCTACCACTTTTGTGTCACAACACAAAGGATATTTCTTAACCTGAGCAAAGCTACATCCCCAGGTTTTGTCTGAGAAATGAAATACCTTTTTTTCCAGGACTTTATGCATTTAAACTGATCCAAAACAATTTCAGTCACAGTTTCTACTTAGGACAATTTTAGTCTTTTCTGATCAGTATGTCAACTACTATTCACTGAAGTTTTTTGTAAGGGATTCTACAACTATTGACTCAAAACCTGACATTTTTTAGCTTTTATGCACCGCTTTCCAGAGTACAAAGCAAAAGTCTTCAACCTGGCAACCTGAGCAGATTTTCATTCATTTATTTTCAAGAAGATAAATATATAAAGACAAAATATATATCAATAATATATGCTAATAAAAACAAGGAAAAAAAATCAGCTTTTTTTTTTTCCAAGATGATGATTGATTCTCTGAATTTGCTGCAGTTATCAACCTGCTAAGAGCCAGCTTCTCTGCTACTTGCATAATTAAACTTGCTATATTTTGACCATTCCCACAAAGTTTAAGACAACATATAGACTGTTGTTAAAGGTGTATGTAGGTGACCTAAGAAAGATTTAAAACTGTCTACTTTGGGAGACTTTTTGCCACTTTTCTTAGCTAAAAATCAGTATTGTCCAATTGTACAAAATCAGAAATAATTTTCTAAAACAGAGAAAAATCTCTTTCCTTTTAGTAGTTTTTGAACAGATACATTTTTGTTTGTTTGTCTTCATATTTTCCTCCATCTCTTTCTCCTTCACTTAAAAATATAAATGTCTAGATTTTGGATTTTTTTTTTTAAATAAGTTTTTCACTTAACTTTATATCCTTTTTCTGTCACTTATTTTTATACCATCATTTAAAGGATCAATATAATAAATAATATGTATATATAGAACAATATATTGGGTTTGCATGGCAAGCCCTAGGTTTCAGGGGGGCTATGGCTTGGCTTCCATGACAAGCTGCTAGAGGCTTCCTCTGCGTCTGATGGAGCCAACGACAGCTGGCTCCAAGACCTGCTGCTGCCCAAAACTGAGCCCATCAGCAATGGGGGTACTGCCTTTGAGACAACAGCTTAAACAAGGTGGTAAAAGACATGTGCAAAGGCAGCCAGATAGGGGAGTTAGGATATGTGAAACAGTCCTGCAGAATAAGGTCAGTAGATGAGGAGGTGCTTCAAGTCCCAGAGAAGATTCCCCTGCAGCCTGTGGTGAGGGCTGTGATGAATCAGGCTGTTCCCTTGCAGCCCATAAAGGCACATGGTGGAGCAGGGATCCACCTGCAGCCCATGGAGGACTCCATGCTGCAGCCCAAAGGAGGCTGTGAGCCTTGGGAAACTCACACTGGTGCAGCTTCTGGCAGGACCTACGGACTATGGAGAAAGAAGTCCATGTTAGAGCAGGTTTTGCTGGCAGGACTTGTGACCTTCCAGGAGACCCACACAAGTCCTTCCTGAAGGATTGCACCCTTTGAAAGGAATCCATACTGGACCAGTTTGACAAGAAGTGCATGCTATGAGAAGGATGTTGGAGAAGTTTGTAGAGGACTGTCTCCTGTGCTGGATCAGACGAAGAATGCCAGGAGTCTCATGCCCCTGAGGAGGGAGAAGTGATAGAGACAACAGGTGAGGAACTGACCACCCCTCCCCATCACCCTGCACTGCTGAGGGGGAGGTAGAGAAAGAAGGAGCCAGGGGAAGGTGTTTCAACATTAAGGTTTTATTTCTCATTTTGTTCTGATTTAACTGGTAATAAATTAAACTAATTTCCCTGTGTCAAATCTGTTTTGCTTGTGATGGTAACTGGTGAGTGATCTCTTCCTGTACTTATTTCAAGCCATGAGCATTTTGTTACATTTTCTCTCCAGAGCTATCTGAATAGGGGAGTGACAGAGCAGGTTTGAAGGGCACCTGGCATCCGGCCATGATCAACCACCATAAATAATTATTGTACATAAACAATGTTATAATCTGGTCATACACCGGATTTCACAACATCAGAATACCTTAAACAATACCAAAATGCATTAGTCTCCACTGCCTGAGAACACAGATTCAAGTTCCATGCAGTGTTTAAAAATTATACTGGAAGACTGTATAGTGATTTGCTAGAACTCTGTGTGTTGATTCTTTTTGTGTCAAACATTACATTCAAAGAAGCTTTTTGAAGTTGCTGTTGGGAAGGTGATTACATATTACTGACATCCTGTAGGAGCAATATTTCTCAGCTCCCGTGGCCACAAGCTCATTGGGATCATATGATGGAAACAGGATCAGTTTGCTCAGCCCACAGCATTCCAGGATTACACAAGAGGAACTCCAAATGAAAACAGGAAAAAAACATTTAACTAGCTCAGAGGGAAATGTGATGGATGAAAGGTAACTATCCATTCTGCAGAAAGGGACCATGCTTCAGAATGAAATTGGGTTAATTTGAGATTTTATGCAAGATGAACAGTTGAGAGAATTGTATTGTATATATTGTGGTATCAGGTATGCTAGTGGATGCAGATATTTCAGTGAGAAGACACAATATTGTGAAAAACAATAAGGCGATGGTGGAAACAAACTTTGTGCATTCAACCTTCATCAACCTGCTTTGTAAGGAAAGCTTGTCTTGCATGAACTTCAAAGGTTGAACTGTCTCATACATTCTTACTGAAACAAAAGCAGAATAAACATATTAAAAATGAAAATAGGAAAACTAAAAAACCCCAAATCTGACTATTTTTTTTTCTTGATTTAGAAAGATGATTAGCTTGAAGAGATAGAGAAAAAATATTAAAAAAAGAATTACAAACTTACAAGTAATTAAAAACAGTATTTTTTTTTTTTTTGTAAGAGCAGTGGGCTATAAATATTAGGAGACTATTAGGATCTGAAACATATTTATAGTCCCAGCTGTGTCTGAGAGACACAAGCAGTACCTGTCCTATGGTGCTTTTAGAAAATATCATTAAATCATGCAAAACTGCTGCTGATGAAAAAGTCACAATGAAATAAAATATTCTTTCTCTTTCCAGTCTGCTGAAAAGAGCCATAATTTTGAGTGGCTTTTGACAGGCATTAGTGCATGTTTTTCCTTTACAGGCTTCCTCTAGGCCACCTCACATGATGATTTCTGCTAGGATTACAGGAGTGCAAAGGGCTGAATCCAACCATAGTTTTGCTCCACAGTTCGTAGAGCTCTGACACCAACCTACATTCAGCCACATCAACCTAAAAACCTGAGTGACTTGAATAGGAAATGATGCCAGTGTAGCATCCAGCGACAGTGCCAATTCATTGCATGCACCTTCAGGTATTTTTTGGAGTGCCCACAATACAGCACCAAGAAGTGATAAAACTGTAAATGGTTGTTCAGATTCTCTTAAAGTTATTTGATTATGCAGTCCAGTGATGTGTCTCCTTTCACAACGCCAGTTATTTAACACTTGTCACCCCTGTTTAGGTGTCCAGAGAAGAGAGAGAAACACTTGCCGTTATTTTCTGACAATTTGCTCATATTATCAACACACTACAGAGAAGGTGGAACAATATATACTATTTTACTGTCTGTGAGCACTTTGGAAATGAGAAGTTAACAAAGAACTGTGAATGTAAAAGGGTAGTAACTTGGTGTATCAATAGAACATCTTGTGACATCATGGTCTTAAAGTCAAGTAGTTAAGTAGACTCAAACATAACTGAATTTTTGTAAGAAGAATAAGGGTGTAAGTTCTATACTGTGAAAGTTTCCAAGAGGGAAGCCTGACATCACATCTCATGGACATTTGTCATTTTAGTTAGTAAGAACTTTATTTGGACAGGTGAAGAAGGGAAGGATATTGGGATGTGTATCCATCTCTTATGGAATTTTTGTAGTTTCTGCTATGTTAGTACTGAACAAGTTGAAATATGCAATAAAATGGACTGTACATTTTAATCAAATGTGGAGATTTATTCCATCAGCGGGAATATACATGGCAACAATATTCTTGCTGTAGGGAAGCACGTAGGAAAAAAATGTATTAGGGTTTACCACAGCAATATTTAATCTTTTTATAAACAAAATTGTGAGTATTCAAAATTTTACTACCCAAGTTATATTTAGGATTTTTTCTATATTTTAATTGTAAGCTGTTATATATGTGCTATCTTTAACATGCTTTGGCATTTTGTTCAATTTACGGTGCTGAGCTGTCTTTAATCTTCTTTTTACTGTGCAAGACTATTTTCTTTCACAGCTTCTGGCAATAAAGACAACAAGAACCCACTCAACCCAGTAACAAACATAGAGCTATTAAAGGGTTTTTTAGGGATCCATGCAATTAATTTTCTTCAAAGACTTGCTCAAACTAGCTTTGCAGGTCATGAAAAGAAGAATGATCAAGCAGAAAGTGATTCTAGGCCCTGCAGGAATAAAACATGTCCTAGAATCTGATAGTACACAATAAGCTCCAGAATCCCTAGCTCTGAAACCCAGGACAACTGCTAACAGTGATAACCATTGTCAGGATTTTTAAACACATGGAAACATTTTTTTGCTAGGCACATCTAAAAAGAAGTGAATAAATGGAAAACTTTTGGGAAAGGAAGAGTAAATTCCCTCCATCTAAAGCTGTGGTAAGTTGCCATTAGTTTTGCTTTTCCCTCAGGCACTGGAAATTAAATAGGAAAACAAGTCTGTGGAATTCCTGTTTGTGCTAAACAGATAGGTTAAATGTGATTTTGAATACAGTTATTCTAGTGTGCAATCATAAGCAATATTTGCACATCAATTTATCCTATTGATTACATTAGAATCATAAATTATCTCACATTGTGGATGGCCTGGGGCATCTGTAATACTGATTAAAATTAACTTTTGGTTCATTAATGATCTGTAAAATGAAACAAAGTGACATGACAGGCATAGCTGTCTGAGATTGATCAGAAAGTACTCTTCAAACTATGAACTACTTTTAATCAAAAGTTCTGCAGGAACATATATTTAACACAACTTACTAAAAAAAAAGTTATATTAGTTGTTCACCAATCTAAATTTTTTACATCTTCTTTTACATATCTTGGAGCCATTTCTTACATCAAATTCCAAAATGAAAGTAATTTCAATCAACAGAACGTATGCCTGTGTGTTAGCAATAATGACCAAACATTTACCCCTTTGCCATGTGTATTACCAAAGGGACAACAATATGAAAAGGAAAGATATATTCTTTGCTGGTCTTTTTTCTCAGTCTTTCAGCAAAGGCAGGCACAACTACTGACAGATTCTGTAGCAGAACTGCAGCTGGCACTAGTAAAAGAATGGGAAATTTTGTTTACTAGTCAAAATCTTTGCTGTAAGTATTCTGATGAACACCTGTAGTAACACACTTTCTACTGGGGAAAAAAAAAAAAAAAGAAAAGCAAAAAGAAATCATAATGTTTGAAAAAACAGAGTGCCTACATTTTTGTTAAAGAAAGGACTCTCCACATCATCATTATTTTGATGCCTTAAGCTTTAGATTTCATATTTGCTGATTCTGTGCTGCCTAGGGATGCAGTTCTGAGCCTTATATTATGTACTGGTAAGCTCTCTTCACAGGGTGGGTAGACAAAACAAATCCTTTTCCCGCTGAGAACCAAGGACAACTTTCAGGCCCAAAAACATAAACAATGGTAGACTGAAGGGAGGAACAAGAAGGATGAAACCTCACAACCTGAAGCAGTAATTGGACAATTAAACCCTAATTGCAAATGGACCAAAACTGATAAAAATGTAAGATCTCATGACCAGTCAGACATTTGTGTGTAGCTATTCGTAGTAGGCTCTGGGTGTAACCTTGGTCAGGCTCCTATCCTCCCTGAGGTGGATCCTGAAGGCATTTCAATAAATACCTACTTTATTCTCTAGCTCTGTCCAGTCTCTTTTTCAGGGCAGCCTTCCAATGCATCGGTTTCATAGTCCTCGTCTAGCCCATTGCATCAAATGAACATGACAGATGAAAGAACATATTTGTATCTTTGCAATTATTCCATAAGACCCCATAGTCTAGGGCAGGGTATGTTCTCTTTCAATACCTCTTATGAAAAATATAAATACCTTGTATTTATATAATTTCCATTCTCCTAAGGATGCAATAAGTTTTTTCCAGTGCAATGAGTCTTTGAGAAATATCATCATCACTACCTATTCCTCAGGAAATTTGCTTTTTAAAATAAGGAATGATTGGGAGCTTTACTTTTTCAATTTCTTCCTGTAGTCCCTGAAACAACGCACATGACATATCCATTCAGGTCAAGCCTATTCTATAACCACAAAATAAATGTCCACAGTCAAAAATAATCCTTCAGGTTATAACTGTGAGCTGGCTCTATTTTTTTGTGTTATTTCAGCCTTGAATTGCTTAATGCATAAAAGATTTATATATTTTCAAATAAATTTCTGGCTACATCGAAATAAAAGTGTTTGCTGTTGTTTAATATTCAGCAGATTATCCCTTCAATATCATTGATAAACCAAGCTGGAAAAACAACCAACACAAAAATATGGGCTTCTCCTCCAATTTTCCATGTGCATCTATGGTTAAGAGTGATAAGACAATGAAGATTTCATTATATGCTTCTTCAGGTATGATTAACACTTTCCAGTGTGAAATTCATAATATATGGGCATAGGTTTTAAGGGAGAGTAAGGAAATACTAAAATTTAACACTGAGTTTCAAGGCATAGACAAAGTTAGGAACTCACTGCATAAAATGCAGACACATAGAAACCTTGCAATTGTGTGGTTTTCAGAAACTAATATATGGGAACACTTTCTGAGAAGTGTTTATTTCCTAAGAATAAAGGAAGCATGGTTGAACTCAGTGTGTACAGTGACATTTGCAAGAAAGAACAGAGGTAATTACATGAAGATAATAGTTATGGATGGTTGTTAAAATTGGAAATGAATGTACTTTACTATCTGTAGATAAAAAATTGCAAAAAAATATTTAAAAAACCAACAAACATATATGTAAAATACCACCCCGTGAGCTTTTATTAGTATTTTTCACTATCTGTATAAAACTTCAGCTTATTTTTCCATACAAACATGATGAACATTGTGGTGTTGTATTACTTAATAAAAATAAGTAAAAAATACCTTCAGTATCTGGATTTCTTGAAATACAGAATTCTTTTTTAAACCTTTTCTCTTGTGAATTATGTTAACACAGTGAAAGAGTCTGAATATACTGCGATAAATAACAAAGCCAGAGAATAACCATGAGCCTGAAATCCTTTCCTCCCACCAGTTGGCTGTTCCTTTGCTCCATGACTGATTTGGATTGCTAACAACATGCTCTCCAAGAAAATATCTGGGCAGTGGCTGGTTCACTTCAGATCTGTTCACAGTGGGATAAACGCAAGTGGGTTTTTTCCCTTTTCCAAGTCCACCAACGCTTATTCCAGCAATTTGTGCATCTCCAGAATCCTCCTTATATCCTGACTCCAGATCCTTTTTTCATCCATTGTAGAACAATGAACTCTAACACAACCTCCACATTATGTTACATTCCTTGAAATGAAAAAAAACCTTCACAAAATAATAATGATGATTCAGGGATACTATATAAGAGTCAGACCATCTGCAGTCCAAATGGCTTCTAGCATGGATACAAAAAGTCTGATCCAAGAGAGCTTATTCCTGAGCACTGTATTCACGAGCCCCTCCATGCTGTGTGGCCCAAAGGATGTTATTGTCTAAAAATCCACACAAAGCCAGATAACTCAGTCATGCATAGCAAATATTATTCTTAAAGTGTTTTCCAGGAAGAAACAAATAAATGATAGGTTTTTAAAAACACACTGGTAATGGCTAAAGCAAAACATGAAAAATTAGTGACTCAGTATGGCAGGATAGCATAAAGCATCACTGCTGGCTTCAGTTCCTTTTGGACCTCTTTCTGTGCAGCAAAGCCAGTTATAATCTACTCACTGTTACCAAAATTACCAGTCTGTTCTAAAGTAACAATAGCAACACAATAATAACTCTTATTGTAGAGATACAGAAAGGCATTAGGGAATAGATTAATTTTCAGCATCTGCCACTTGTAGTTTATCGCACATTTATAAGAGAAGATTCTTGAACTTCAATTAAAAGAATAATGTTAAACAAATCATATAGCAAAATGTGCTCTTCTGAGCTTTGTTTTCATTACTTATTTTAGACTTGTCTACATGTATCACAGCTCCATATTTGAAATAGACTCCTTTGATACTTAAGACCTACACCTGGTGTGTTTGCACAGCACTTAGCAGAAGTACAACAATATGTATTATTTTTTCCAATAATGTTTGTTTTAGGAAGCAAAAGAGGAAGACATGATAAGACATAGCTTTTATCCTGTGCCATAAAATCTCCCACAAAACTCTGGATTTTGTGATTTGGCCAGTCATTCTATGTCAAAATGCTACTTTTTTTTTATAATGATAATTCCAAGCAAGGAGTCAGTGGGGTCATTTACCCATTTGTCTCCCCATGACCATGGTTCCAGGGACCATGTCTTTTGGATTATCTTTGAATGCAGACAATAGAACTTCTGTGGTGCATTATTTGTTATAATGCACAGACTGGTTGGAAAACATCGAACATTCTACTGTTGACAATGGGATCCATCACCTACAGAAAGTTCTGACATTTGATAGAGACTTCATAGTCAATAGAAAAGGTCCCCATGTTAGACTGAAACAATTTTCTTCTGTCAGTCTTTAAAAGCCACTTTCTACTTACTGTAGAACTTGATTTATTTAGGTGGAGCAGTGCACTAGGCACATGAAATCAGAAAAAAATTTAAATGGCTAGATGAAGTAGACTAGGCCCTAACTCTGTCTTAAGAAAGCAGTTCTGGAAAACACTTGATCCTAATAATGGATGAATATCTACATATATTTATTAATTCACCAAGGGAGTTTTGTTTTTCTATTTCTTAAGTTGCTTTTCAGAAGACAACAGTTCTATATTGCATATATACATGTAGAATTCCCATATCACTGCCATTTTAAGCAGTAAACTAACAATGCAAAATAAATATTGGTACAGTGAAAAGAACACCACAATAAAAAAAAAAAAAAAAATAGAAAATGCTTTTAAATTTATGCTTTGAAAACTGGGGAAAACAAGTTTCATTGCATTTGCTGTCTATTGGGAGATCTGAATATAATTTTTCCAAATATTTCAGCTATTAGATTTTATTATTCAGACTACGATTTATTCTTTATTTGTCCTAAAGGGGCATATTCATAGAGTTTGCACAACTTAATCCAATATATACATATATAAAAGGAAATAAACAATTACTTATTCTAAAGTTGTGACTGTCACTGTTTGTTGCTCTTCCAAAAGAGTTGACAATACATGCTATTTGTGCTTTTTGTTACGGTAATAGCTAATATTTGTAATATTAGAGATTTACAGCACACTACCTAATTCCAGATATCATCTCTACAGTCTGATACTTGCAAGGTGCACTTTATGGTTTTGGCTGCTAAAGAAGTAATGGGCTAAAGATTTCTCTGCAAAGTCTTCAGATGTGTTTTCATCATGGTGTTGAGGTGTGATCTCCAAGGAGTACTGTGAGCAACAGAAAGATTAAGGGTCAGAATAGGACAAGTATGGTCTACAAAATAAAATGGCTATTCCTCAACATCAGATAACATGTCAACTTCTTTGATGTTTATTGTGTTTATTTACTATTTAAAGCATATTACCAAACGTTATGCCTTTTTTAGGTAGAATGGCTTAAAAAGTGAGAGGAAACTTGAATATTTGTATTTTTCTGGCTGTTACAAATACATTTGCTTTAAGTTTCTGAATGGAGGGATGAATGGCATGTTCTCTATTACAGCACATGTCTATGATCCTTTGGTGAAGCATCAAAGCATGGGATGGGCAGAAGCTTCAGGACACACAGTGACAGAGTGCAGCTATATTAGAGAACTGATTCTGGAAAACAGCAAGTTGCATGTAGACAAGTCATCTTAAGTGAGAGAAATAAAGAAGCTCTCCTGCAGATGGAGACAGAATTAGGCAGAGTCTGCTACAATTCTGGAAGCCATAAGAAATTCCAAGGGTGATAAATTTTTAGACCTGACTTTCAATCTTCCTCACATGGCTTATTCTGAACAGGTTTTTACTTTTGGTCTAATAAAGTATGAAAGGTGGGTTTTGTTGTTTCTATTTTTCTGTTTGTTCCTTTGTTTGGTTTTGTTGTTGTTGTTGTTGTTTTGTTTTATTTTTCTTTGCAGTGGTGGTTGGTTGGGAATTTTTTGCTTTTGTTTTTGCATGTGTAAAATTAAAAATAATTTAATTTTTGGCAAAATGGGATAACAGAAAAATGACAAAACTTAACAAAGTATGTTTTCAAGACAATGTTTCCTTATCAAGGTGTTCATTGTTGCTCATAGAAATTTCATCTGTGTTTTAGTTATTATGTTTTTATATTGGGAAATGTCTCTATTTCATCCTGTGCCACCCTGTATGCTCTTTTTCACTGACTTCCTTGATCACTGACATCTACTTTCACACTGAGATCATTAAACATCTTCAGCATGCAAATGAAATATTCAAATGGTTTCGCAAATGAAATATTCAAATGGTTTCTTCTAAATAAGTGCATTTTCTCTTTAGTTTTAAGCGGAAGATATTGTTGTGCCTTAATTCAGACAAAACTAACATATGATATATGGAGGATTTCTTGTATTATATGCTCCTTATTATAGTTTTAGAATACTTCTGATGTCTTGACCAAGTTGTATAGTACAAATGCTGCAAGATGGGGGTTTGTTTTCCACAATTATCAGAAAATGTTGGCCTGAAATTCAGACTTGTGTTTTGATTTTTGGTTAGGCTTTCTTACCAATACATTGTATTTCTAGTTTATACAATTGTTTAGCAATCCTGGATCAGAGGAAGCATTAACTACAGAAATATCTCAAGATCTCCATATTTGACAGCTTACCACAACTTATCACTGAGCCAAATATGGTACATCATAAAATGCAAAAGATAAGGAGGTGGTTGGAATAAACACATAGCACATGCTATTAGGTCTAGGAGATCAACTACTCTCTCATTAAGTCTTCCAAAGAGCACAGAAAAAAATCATAATACAAAACTGACTCTGCTCTAAGAAGAAAACTTAGATATTTTGGGCATTCCAGGTGTTGAAGAAAGACATCTTGGATATGAGGAGACAAGAGCTGTTAACAGCAAGAATTTGGACTCTAGAAGCTATCTCTGAGGTCATGGAGTGGGGTGAAGGACGGGGAGAGATTGAGAGGGGAAGATGGGTTAAGAATTTGAGTCTGTCCCCGTGTGCTAAACACCTACCTTTAGAGGCTTGTCCTTTTGCCCTCATTGACTGGAGATAGAGCCCAGACCTCTTGCTTAAACTTGAAGCCCAAAATTTAAACAGTTGGTTTTAGGTGAGCTACTAAAAAAATGCAGCTATTTCTACCAAAGTGGAATGGCTGATACACAAACAGTTCCACTCTGCAGAGAGTAAACAAATATTTGTAAGTGTCCACAAATGTGATGCCAACAGTGAAACTGCTGCAGACCACAGGAATGCTGAAGGCATCTCTACCCTCCCTCTTTCTGAAACACTGAGAAACCTCATTACAGGTTATGTGATCTCTTCTTCAAAGCTTTGGGCCTCACCCCTTTTCTTCAAAATGGAAACAAAACACATATTAAATAGTTAAGACAGATGAAAAATCTGAGTCTTTAAGTTCTATAACTTTTCTTTAACTATGTTAACAAATGGATAGCGTTGTTATGTGATGGAGGAAAAACTGTTGAAAAAATAGATTAAAAAAAAAGGGGGAATCTTAAATAGAAGACATTTTAGTCTTGTTCAGTTATGTAGTTATTTCAGTTATATCAAAGAGAAAAAAAGTGGTAGTTGAAAGAGACTATTGTTGTAATATGCAATTCATATCAATTCATATATGTCATGCCATTTACATAGATATAGATCATTAACATTTCTTTGTTCTGCTTGCATTCAAAATGTTTTCTATTCTAACTACTCAGGCAGCTAAGGGCCATAAATGCAATGTGTCTATTTTTTTTGTTTGTTTTTTACTACTTTTTTATTATAAAAATGCCTACAAGGATATTTATTTCCTGAAAACTACAAATTTTGACACTGTCTCTTTGAAAATATTTCACATAGGAAGAATTTATCCATGTCTGATCTCAGCTCCATCTATCTTCTGTTATTTGATAAAGAGAAATAATACAGAATTTTAACTTCAGCATCTTATAGTGATCAAATTGTGTGTTCTGATAAAGAGGAACTCTCTTAACAAGGACTTCAAGATTGCTACATAGGGTGGTGATTTCTGTCCCTTACAGAGTAAGATAAATTTGACCATGAGCAAAACTGAAGGTGTTCTACTGTTTTTCACTGGAGTATTTTTCCCAATATAATGAAAACAAACAAACACAAAATCCCAAGCCCAGTCCTAAATGTATTTGGACCATATATTTCCAAAGTAGCACAATCTTGGTTTAGTTAAATAATTTCCAACATTTCAGACAGAAAAATGGACCTGAGGCACTGATAGTAATTATTGTAAGCCTCACCTGGATCCCCTTGCATTTCCAAGTCCAGTAACATTGGAAAAATTCCTGCTGTGTAATCATTACAATTGATTGGTATATTCATAATGCAGAAACATAATCTAATGTGATTTTTCCTTTATTAATTATTAGAGAAGAAAATTTTGAAATTCTATAACAATCAGATTTTGTCTATGATTTTTTTATTAAATATCAATAACAATAATATAAACACAGGTATAGAAAGGTGCAAATAATGTTGTAAAGAAAGATTTGTTTTAACAACAGGTGGTAATTTCTTTTCTGTAGATTTATGCCCTGTTCACTCGAATAATATGTTTTCATGTACTGTTTGGATATTCATTGAACTTTATATCATGTAAGTGCACCTCTCAAGTGAACAGAGAGAAGCAGGTAATGCTGCAGACCTCCTGAAAAAGATGCTATCTAGCAGAATTTAGATCTCTAGAACTGAATGGAATTCCTAATTGACCCACCTCTGACTGACTGACTTGGCACTCATATTATGAGGGCTGTTTCACCAAATAATGAAAAACTAGGTTCATTTAAATAATTTCACTTGACAAAAATTTTCTCTCCTTAAAAGAAACAAAAGATAAGATAGCCTTGCATTAGAAATGTACCTCAGAAGTTTAATTTTTTTAGAGGAAAAGAAAGTTACTAATTTTATTTTTAAATTAAGAACAGAGAATTTAATTGATATACACATAATGCCACAAGAAATCCCACACTCCTGAGGAATTTTCAGGGCTGTAGCCTAGATGACACTATTACTTCAGTTAGGTAGTTCTATTTGTCTTACTGCTGTCTGAATTCAATTTGTGTCTTCTGCCTGCTTGTTTATTTTAGGACTAAGGATGAATTTTCTTCTTACAACATGTTTATTTCAGTTGCAATCTATTTTAATGTCTATGCAAAAAAATATTTTAGGGCAGGCCATGCTAAGAAAGATATGAGGGAAAAAATGAGAATGAAAAAAGATTTCAAATCAAGAGAAAAGAAAATAAAGTCATCACAGAATCTGAACTCAAAACATGTATATATGGAGTAAGTGTCAGAGAATAAAATGCATACCTCACTGCTTTGCTGTACCAATTTCTAATAAAATGCTTTTAGTCCAACTGCCACTATGTATGCGGGGGTGTTTTTTGGTTGCTTTTTTTTCATTGTAACTACTTTTTTTTTCTTTTTTTTATTGAAGTTTTTGGTCTTTTATTCTTGTAACTAAAGGGGAAAACAAGAACATATAATTGCTTTTAAACTGTTTGTTATTTTACACGACTCAGTCAGTCATCTGGTATTCATCTCTTCTTTAAACTTAGTAGTCAACTTTTTAGCTGCTGTAAACTGCACAGTACTCACAAAATCAAAGGCACTACAGAGATTTTAATTGGCTGTTCATCTGGTTTCAGAGTTCTATTTAAAATCACCTTACAGTAATATAGTAAAATAACTCTGAAGTTTTTTTCTTCTTTCCCCGAATTTCATACTTGCTTTACCTATATCAAAGAGAAGCTTCTCAGACACAATATTTTCAGTATTTTAATTTATTAATTTTGCTTTACCACTTGCTTTCTTTACTGAGAGCCAGGGGTATTCAACAGATGTTTTCCCTGAGGTTTTCAAAATTATCCTTATTTGTCATTTTACTTTTTCTAGGATGGTTACAGTTAATTTAGAATCCACCAGTTTATGCAAGTTCAAATTGTTCCTTCAATTGTACATTAGCTTGCATTTCTCTACAGTGATTTGAACTTGCTTTCGTTGCCCAGCTACCAGGCATTAACTCAACTTCTGAAGCTCCTCATAACTTTCTCAAAACTGAAAAAGGTGTTGTCATCTGAATATTTAATTTACCTTATGATCTAGATTTCTGCTTAAAATATATGTATGTATTATGTTAATATCAACCTCAGTTCCAAAAGTAACTTTAAACTTTTGTAGGTCTACTTCTAACCTAAATTTACATTGTTTATTCTTTTTCTTTCAGTACTTTTTATTTCATTTGAACAGCTTCAGTTAAGTGCTAGGACTTATTATTCACCAATTCTGCTTTTTCCCCTATCAATTACAGATCAATAACTTAAAGGCTTTTATTGCAAGTACACATCAGATATCTTGCAATTCTTTTGTTGAACACTTTTGCTTCTAGCACTTTAAAGTGGAGTATATTATATGCCTTACATACTTTATTTTGGAAGTAATGGGTTGTGAATCAGACTCATTTATTTACGTAAATTAGATTCTTGATTGGATAATGACTCTTGTGAAAGTCTCACATAAGTAGGCAAATATAAAAGTTAAAAGTAAAAAGTAAGTGCTTAACATAAATCCATCTTACAGATGCTATTTAAATGTCTATGAATTCCATTTTGAAAACCGTATGCCTAAAACAGGGGACAAGAAACACATAGTGATTTTGAATCATGTCACAACTTTGTGTTTGTGAATTTGAATCCTGAATTTTCTGTTTGTATGTTCCTCATCTGTAAAATGGAAAGATATAAATACATGCAGATCATAGCCTGTGAAAGTCCCAGGACCATGTTAACATGGTCCTGTAAAAGCAGGCCAGAGGAGAGCAACTAGGATAGTAAGAATTGTCAAAAGAACAGTAAATTAAGAAAGAGTGTGGAAAGTTTATATAGACTAAGGCAAAAATACCCAATCCTGTTTCTGAATCAAAAAATATTCTGAGTTGGAAGGAACCCACAAAGATCATTGAAATCTAACTTCTGGCCCTGCACAGGACAGCCCCATTTGTCACACCATGTGCCTGAGAGCAGTGTCCAAACACTTCTTGAACTCTGTCATGCTGGTGCTGTGACCATTTCCCTGGGGAGCTGTTCCAGTGCCCAACCATCCTCTGGGTGAAAAACCTTTTTGGATTTCCAACCTAAACCTCCCCTGTCACAACTTCAGGTCATTCCTTTGGTTGTAGTCAATGGGCACCACAGAGAAGAGATCAGTGTCTGCCCCTCTTCTTCTCCACACAAGGAAGTGGCATTTTTTGGCACTGAAACAGTGGTTAAACACTGGAACAGCTTCCTGAAGAGGTGGTCAATACCAAAGGCCATGTGTCTTTAAGAGGCGTTTGGAAAATGACTTTAACAACATGCTTTAATTTTTGAGCAGCTCTGAATTAATGGGGCAGTTGTACTAGATGATCATTTTAGGCTCCTTTCAACTGAAATACTATATTCTTTCTATCCTATCCTATCCTATCCTATCCTATCCTATCCTATCCTATCCTATCCTATCCTATCCTATCCTATCCTATTGTATTCCTATTTCTATTATTTCTATTTCTATTTCATTCTAATCTTTCTCCAAATATTTTGATAGCCTTAAAAAAGTCCAAATCAATTCTTCTAAAGTCCTGTAACATCATTTAAAATATACTGTAAGATCAGCCAAATTACATACTATGGAAAATCACTGTCCACTTGGCAAACCTCAGTCATTTGGGATTGAAATTTTTTTGATGCAATAATAGGAATATAATCTAGTTAATTGTCTGTATCCAGAGTTTTTGTTGATATTGATTTTTAATACAGTAGAACACACAAAACAAAAATGAAACAAACTGGCTATCCTTTCTGTGTCTGTTGTAAGAATAACCCAGCCACAAGGTTAGATTGTTTTTTTGTTTTCTTATCAACAGGGAGGCTACAGCCAGGCAAGATTCTGGCAAACAGAGCTACTTTTTGCCCTTTTCAACTTGAGTGTGTTACCTCTAAGGAAAAAAAAAAAAAAATAGGAAAATGAAGAGAGGCAACAATCAAAAAAATTGCCTTGTACAGGGAGAAGGTATTGTGTTCAGCCCGACCTTGGCCTGCAACTCTTGACATCAGCTCTGGAAAATGTGTCAGTTTTTTTGTCTGGTTTGTTCGGGTGGTGAAGCCTTACTACTACTGTAAGGCATACTTTACATACACACACAAACACAAGAACGCTTATTTCTATGAAGTCAGAGGCAACAAAGCTGCCTTTGTATCTAGCAAATATAATTCTTTCCCCCTTGCATAATTGCTTAGATGTTTTTGTCTGAAATTCTATTCACATTGACACTTCATGTATGTGTGAAACTGGTTTGAATGATGTCTACATTCATTAGTTTTTCCACAATAACTATTTCCCTTACAAGGTACATGATCCCAGAGCAAAGAAAAGTTAACAATTTAAAACTCTGAGGGTGTCTTTGTGGGGAACAGTATAATTTTTTAATTCACATTCCTTTCACTTAGTTTCTGTAATCCCTGAAGAGAACAGAGTCAAACTTTGTGTTTTAATTAGGATTTTCAGTATTTATGGCCTGCAGCAATGAAAGGAAAAAAATAATTCTAGGGTTGTTGTGGGAAAAAAGATTGGGCCAAGTTTGCATTCTTGTGACTGTCATTCACATTTTCTAAGAACAGTTGTAAAAACTGAAAATAGTTTTATTATTCACATCTCATGACTAAAAGTAACAAACAGAATTTTGCATAAAATACTGGTAACAAATATCTATCAGAGGAAGTGAATTTAGAAAAGGAATGCTACTCTGCAAGTAAAAGATTGGAATTATAGAAATTATGGTAATTAAGATATAATTAAGATTCAGGTATGCAAATTTTCCAAAATTCTGCTGATTTTATAAACACAACAGTAAGAGGTATAGCACTGGTACCGAGGGCTACAGTGGCAGGTGAGAAGATCTTGTGTCAGGCAAGAGAATCTTACAAGGATTTAAAATCTGGTATCACTACAAATGTGCCCAAATTCACTACAGGACTGGAATATTGAAAGTGTACATTTTTGCTCTCTTTTGCTTTACAATAGAAGTTTATTTAAGTGACAGCTGTTGAGCGTTCCGAAATGCCAGATGAATGAAACACATTTTTTCTGGTTTTGCTTAGTTATATAGCTTCCTGCTCGGTTCTTGTGGGTATCTGATATGTTTGACTCTATATTGACAATTTCTTGACAGCCATTGTAGGCTAAACTGTGAAAGTGGATCAAGATAATCACTCAGTGAACATCATGCAGATCTGTTAAAGCTCTGTGGTGGCTTAATAGATCATTTCCAGCAAAAACACCATCACAGGTCTCTTTAGTGAAACTTTCCAAACTAAAAAGTTCACAAAGGAAAAATAAACCCCTCCAATTTAATAAAAATGAAGTAGCAGAGAGTAAGTATTAAAAGAAGAGGAGAAAAAATGTTTCTCATGAATGCTCCCAGAACCTTTTTCTTTTCTATGGGAAAGAGAGAAAAGGAACACAACTGGTTTATTGGAGAAGTTACGACAACGCTTTTTTGGTGCTGTTTTTTAGAAGTAAAGAGGTGAAAATATCTGAAATGATCAAGTAAAAATAAAAACAAAAACGAAGGATAAACATTCTGTGTCTGTTAGAGACTATTTGCTAGGTTCTTTAAAAGTTATGTAAGAATGTGGGAAGATTATTGTGAGTAACACACATAAGAAAATAATCAAAATTTAGAGGTACCAGTGAAAGGTAGCAACCAAGCACATACCCACCTTTGTTTTCTGATGCTAATTAGGTGCTTAACTGCTAACCATGTATTTGAAAACCCACACTACACTTTGATAAAAGAGACTAAATAAATACAATGAAACAAGCAAGTATAATTAACACTTGAAAAGGGAAGGAAAGATCAGCTATATGCATAGATTAGCAGTTCAATATTATATGAAGAGTGTTTTCTTCCTTAAAAGAAAAGCTGGTGTCTCACTCAAGATAGTCAATTGTCTTTTGAAGCTGCTTTTTAATGTTATAATGGTTTAAAACTATCAAAAAATTAAACTGAGAAAAGTGCAATCATGCCTGTTGTATTCTAATCCCTCTTCCTTTCTTGAAGTACATACAAAATTTTGCATTTTCCATGATCCATTCAGAAAAATGTCAGTTTAGCAAAACTGAACTCCAGCTTTTTAGAAAAAAATAAGAAGTGCAACAGCAAAAGTATCTATAGAGATACTAACAGATCCAAAACTCACAGATGCAAAACTGAAATAGAAAATTTTCCTGCCTCATTTTTCTTACAGTTATCTTAGTATTTGTAGGCTTCTCAGTACCCTTTATGAGCTCTCATAAATATTTTAAAACACTCAATATTTGCACATATTTGGAAAAAAAAGAAAAGAAACCCAAAGCCAAAACCAACAATAACAGCCAGCCCAACAAATAAAAAAGAACCTACCTTCCACTGATAGATCTAACATTGAATACTATTTATTTCAGAATGGCAGTTTCCAAAAGTTTAATTAGGCTTATTTATGACTTTTGATTCCCCTTTGTCCAGTAAACCATGCAAGTCTAATATTAGTGTTTTCTTCCCATTGTTCACCATTAATTAAACCCAAGTGAGACTTTGCAATTTTTTTCAGCTCTTTCTTAAGATTTCTGGAAGAATTTTTTAGAAGACATCCTGTGAACCAGGAATTGAACTAGTAAGAGTATAATAGGGAAAATAATTTCTTCCTAATTCATTTTTGCACCTGGGATGAATCAAATACAAGGGAAGGCAAAAATTTCTTTCAATATCTAACAGATAAATGAGAGATAATTGCAGACTCCTACTGAGAAAAAGATTCCTACAAAATTGTTGGAGTACAATAGCACAAAGCATAAATCCTTCTAAAAATTTTCACTGCTTGTATAGATTCCCTTTTTTCCATACAGATGTCTGTATGCAACCATGAGCATGCTCATGAAGAAACATACACTGATATGTTCCTCATTTTCTGAAAAATAACTGTCTTTAAATAGCATGACTATTTTTATCATTCACTTATGTGGACACATTTTTCAAAATAAAAAGGCAAAATACATCTTCTCTCTAATCATACTTATGAAAATTGAAGTAAAAAGGAGTATGTGAAAAAAAAAAATCCATGTCAAAAAGTCGTGAAATAGATTTGTCAACTTTCCTGCTCTTAGATTGCTTCATCTTCTCTCAAGTTTTGATCAGATGACATTCATTTAATAGGAACATATTTTTTCTTCCTGAGGAAATCGACATCAACTGTCTTCTCACTGACTGCTGGAAAAATAGTAACAAAAGTTCTTACAGTTTTCCTAATAATTTCAGTTCAATGCGTGTCAGTATAAAGTAATGCAAATTATTTTTGTATATCAAATTACAATAAATGTCATAAAAATATTGAATTTTTATTGTGACAAGGAAATCTGAAATGGATAACTAAAGCACTTGATCTAGTTTTACAGTGATGAAAAGATGAAAACAGGCAACTATCTATCAGAAAAATGTTAGAAAAAAATGAGTTATGCTTTTTATTTTATGATTTTTTTTTTCTGTGTGTATATATGCGTAAGTCTCAATTTATATGAACAGTGTGCCCAAAATTAATGAGACATCTCACATTAGACATCAGAACATTTCAGGGTATCTATTTTGAATCATTAAACATAGACTTCAGCCACAAAGTTCAAATTAAAACTAGATTTGGGATAAGTCTTGATATCTAGATGTGCTGGAATTCATTATGGCAGTTTCACTAACTATAAAGAAGAAAATTTACTGATTTATTTAAATTCATATATTTGTCTAAGAGGCATGGAATATAACAAGTCCTTTTAGTAATATCTACTTTAGAATCACAGAATCACAAGCTGGCTTGCATTGGAAGAGACCTTTAAAGATCATCCAGTTTCAGATGACCACAAGACCAGGCCGCGCAAAGCCCCATCCATACTGACCTTGAACTTTTCCAATTATGAAGTGTCCACAGATTCTCTCGACAGTCTCTTACAGGGTATCACCACGCTCATGATAACAAACAAACAAACAAACAAACAAAACAACAACAACAACAAAACTTTCTTATATTCCTAAAGAAACAACTTTCAGTTTAAAGCTCTTGCCACTTGTCCTGTTACTAGAAGCCTTGGCAAAAAAGTCTAAAAGTCTCCATCTGTTTTACAAGCTCCCTTTAAGTGCTAAAAACCCTCAGTATGTTTCCTCAGATTCTTCTCTTCTCCAGGATGAACAATCCCAACCCTTTCTTCATAGGAGAGTTGTTCTATACCTCTGATTATTTTCACACTCCTCCTCTGGACATGCTCCAACAGGTCCATGTCTCTTCTGCACTGGGGACAGGAGTTCAGGTGAAATCTCATGAGAACAGGGTACAGAAACCAGTACATGGTAGAAAATTCAGGCTCATTCACAGAATATATTTCAGGACCCATCAAGCATGTCCCTATCTTTCACCTGATGATAACTTGCTAATAGTCATGCTGATTTTGTTGTCTGTCAGATCCCTGGGAGAATGTTTGCTTATTTCTGAAGCCGTGATTAGAATGCAATTGTAAAATACCTGCTTAACTACCTTGCTGAACAAAGTTTGAGGGACTTTACATATTGACACCCTCTCTAGATCAGATTTTTGTTTCTCTCTTGACTTTTGATATTTAAACCTATTTTTGAAATAGCTTCTATATGAAATTTACTTTACTTTATAAATGGAGTGAAGGTAGTTACATAATTTATCAGAGAGTGATGAAAGAAAATGTAAATTTACTCCTTTTATGCACAGTGTATACAATATTTTTTTATTAGGTAAAGCCCACATTGATATGGTATACTACAGGATGAAAATTACCAGTCTTTAAGAACACCAGCTGCATGATAAATAGATGGTCTGTATTATTTTAGTGGTAAATAATACGAAAACAACATGTAAATGGCTTTTGTTGCTGTTGTTGCTCATAAACGGGTCATCTGTAAAGCCAAATAAAAAAAACTAGATGACATTATATTTTCTTGAGACTGAACAACTTTTATGGAAGTTCACCTTGTGTTTCCATGTTGTGTCATTTTACAGTTGTTTCTTTGGTAACCTCACTAATATTTAGCTATTTTTCATGTGCAGACATCACAAAGAAAAGATTCTCAGA
This sequence comes from Sinosuthora webbiana, assembly GCA_013397395.1. Classification (NCBI taxonomy): domain Eukaryota; kingdom Metazoa; phylum Chordata; class Aves; order Passeriformes; family Sylviidae; genus Sinosuthora; species Sinosuthora webbiana. The sequence goes on along the minus strand of VXBN01016493.1, from coordinate 408,941 downwards.
ACTTTTAGGCAAATGTCAGTATACATTTTTTTAGGGTGCTTACCTAAAAAATTGTAATAGATTGATTATGTGGTTACCTTTAAATGCTATTAATTCAATTACTTTCTTGCAGCTCTGTTTCTCATTGAGTTGTCATTATAAAATATCACACTTCGCAAAAATGGACTAGAAGTATGTCTTTAGTGTAGTGTTCAATATGGAAAGCTATTCTTAACCATATGCAATTAAAAAAAAATCCTCAGTGTGCACCAGCTGTGTTTCTTGAATATGTAAGTGAAGACATGGTTTTTAAAGTTCTCATGTATTATGCTGATCAAAATTTACATTTAAACACGTTGTAGATATGCACTGTACTTATCTGTAGTAATGTTTTTTCTTATATGCTTGCACACAAGTACTCAGAAACTACAATAATGAATATGAGGTATTTCATACCTGGCTCATAGGCTGATACAAGTATCTAGATACTTGTGAAAAAAATTCTTGACACTATTAATAGATATATAATTAATAATTTTGCCTGTGCTGTTGAGTTTTGTTTTAGATACTGCACAAAATTTTTTAAAAAATCATGTTTAAGAAACATAATACATCACAAACTGAAAAATAAAATAAATGATACAAAATTCTATTGTCAGAGGCACGAGTTTATTTAAGCATGAGAAATAATTGCTAGGTGAAAGATAGTGCTTTCAGACAACTGAATGAAGAAAGATTCCTAATTATATTGGTTGATAGCTTCACAAAGATCAGGACATAAATGGGTTCATCAACAAATCTCAGAATCACAGCTGCCCCATTCTTAGGCTTAGTAGGAAATGTAGCCAAGCTGTGGAAGCAATAATGGAAATGAGTAATGAATAGCAAATAAGAAGAGATTAAGATGAAGAAAAAAAATATTCAGTGTGCATTTGACACTGTCCCTTACAACATCCTAGTCTCTAAACTGGAAAGACATGGATTTGATGGATAGACCACTTGGTGAATAAAAATTTGTTTGGACGGTAACACTCAAAGAGTTGTAATTAACCCCTCAATGTCCAAGTGGAAAACGGTGATGAGTGGTGCTCCTCGGGTTGGTATTGGGTCCAACACTCTTAACATTTTTGTTGGTGACATGGACAGTGGAACAGCAAGTTTGCTGATGACACTAAGCTCTGTGTTGCGGTTGACAGACTGGAGAGAAGGGGTGTCATCCAGAGGAATGTTAACAGGCTTGAGAGGCATCTGTGCAAACCTCACAGGGGTTCAACAAGGCAAAGTGCAAGTTCCAGCACCTGGGTCAGGGCGATTCCAACACCAGCACAAGCTGGGAGCAGAATGGATAGAGATGAGCTCTTAAGAGAAAGCCTTGCTGTTTTATAGACAGCTTAATATGACTCGGCAAATGTGCACTTGCAGCCCAGAAAGCCAATGATGTCCTGGGCTGCATCCAGAGAGCTATGACCAGCCGCTCAAGGGAGATTATTCTGCACCCCTATTCAGCTCTTGTGAGACCATGCTGGGAGTACTGTGTCCAAGTCTGGGACCCTCAATAAAAGAAAGTTGTTGATCTGTTGGAATAAGTTCAAATGGGAGCCACTGATGTGGTCGATGTGATTCCATAGGGCTGGAACACATCTGCTATGAAGACAGGCTGAGAGAGCTGTGACTGTTCAACCTGGAGATGAGACAGCTCTGTGGAAACCTTACAGCAGCCCTCCAATATCTAAAGAGAGCTACAAGAGAGCTGGAGAGAGCTTTTCCCTAAGGCATGTAGTGATAGGACTAGGAAAAATGGCCTTAAACTGGAGGAGTGTGGTTTTTAAATTAGATATTAGGGAGAAATCTTTTTTGAGGGTGGTGAGACACTGAAACTGTTCTCAAAGAGGTTACATAGTCCCCATACCTGGAGGTGTTCAAGACAAGCGTGGATGGGGCTCTGAGTAACGGGTCCTGTAGATGATTCCTTGCCTGTGGCAGGGGTGTTGGAACTGGACAAGCTTTAGTGTCCCTTTCAACCCCAACCATTCCATGATTCTCTGATTAGTTCCCAGTACACAAGGTTTACAGGGGATTGCAAATTTCTGCGGGAGGTAAAAGATACAAATAACTAAATTTTCAGGAACTAACTATAGCTTATTAGTTTTCTTTAGTGAGACCTGGAGGTATCCAATTTATTAAGGTGGACATTAACAATACATGTATCTTTCTCTTCTTTCATGTGAAGAACTATTGGGAAACTCTGGTAATGAAAATGTTTTTGTTTACCATTACCACTATATTGCTATTTTTTTTTTTCTGTAGGCAGTTAGCTCAAACTAGCAGAAAGTTAGTATGTTCTTGAGCATTTCCTTTCTGTTTGTTTAAGCTATTACACTTATGAGAATCTTAGGACTGAGGGAGAGAGGAACGGTTTTGTGCCTGAAAAAGGCAATGCCTACATATACTTAGACAGTGACCGCAGAACTACAAGAAGAGGAAACATGAATTAAGATTGCATATTAAAATATATATTGGCATCACATGTGTTCTTCAATTTTTTAAGGTTTTGGCCAGAGTTTGATGAATTTCACTGTGTATTTCTGGTGCAGCAAAACTTGAAAACTAACTCTATATTTAGTTATACTGTACTTGATGGAAATTTTCTCTCCAGTTTATGCAACATTTCACAATAATTTCATGCTCTGGGGAGAAGGAAAGGAAAGATGAGAAAAGAACCCTTCTCCTATTTTTGCATGGCTTTTAAACCAGGATGTAGATTAACGCACTTGACTTCAGTTTGAAATAAAATCAGCCTACAGAGATTTTACAAGTGTTGTACTTGACAATTCTTATATTTTGAAGTATTACGTATCTTGGTGATTCTGTAAGATGAGAAAAAGGAATTACTAAGCTCCATCATGTGAAAAGAAGTGGAGAAGGAAAAAATGCAGAGGGAAAGAAAAACATGGAGGAAGAGGGAATGAAGTAAGGGAGGATGGAAGGGAGGAATGAAATTGGCCTGTTGCATATACTGAAACAACTAATGTTTAGATTTTAAAAACATGAAGATTTTCCAAATCTCTTCCTCTAAGCAATCTGGCCTTCTTGGCTAAAAATAAAGATCCTGCTACCATAATAACATATTGCTCTCGATTAAAAATGTTCATTAAATGGAATTGAAATTCTTACTAGTGGCTAAAATTATTCTCTAAAAATAAAATATGGGCTTGGACTAATAGAAGAAATATATAGTCTAATAATAGTTTAGCCAGATAAACGATTTAATTATTTCGGTGTATAAACACTTCTAATTTGATAAAACCAGTGTCAGACTAACAATGTGAATTCAGACATGGAAGGAGATTTTCTAACCTGTCTATTTAAGAGCTCTGTCATAGATCAGTGTTTTGAATTGCCTTATTCCATGCTTTCTGCTTTCCTTCCATTGTCTTTATCCATCATTTCATTTTTCGTCATTGCAGAAGTCAGGTTTGAAGAGTGGAAGGAAATAACAGAACAGAAGAAATGCAACTATGTCCGTTTGGGAACACCTAAATCCTTCTAGCAGAGAATTCATTTATTACACAGTTACCACTACTTTATCCAGATTCGTCCTTTTAGAGTAAAATCCAAGAGAAGGTCAGACCCATTCTGATTCACTTCAGTTTGAAATAAAGTCCAAATGATCATCTGGGGTTGTGCAGAGATACTTTATCTTCTTATGCTTCTGGAAATTTACAGGATGTAGGGTTAAATCCCTTCTCACTTCCATAGATTGAGACAAACTCTTTCAACTTGTTTTCTGTGACTAACCAGGAGGACCTTGGTTAAAATCACTCTTTTCCTATTCCTTTAATATTCACTGAAATAATGTCTTTCCTCCAATGATCAGTAAAATTTTTATCTTTCTAATATACTGTTTCTGCATAATCACATGCCATCACTTATCTTTGTCCCAGGCAGGGGGAACAGAAAAATAATTATCTAGAAATGTTATAAATGTGCATTGTAAAGAGCATATGCAGGTAGTTACTTAATTTAGTCACCTATTGATTCTAAACATCACAAATGGACTGATTTCTTCTGGTCAAGTCTAGCTCTGGAGATGTTGTTAATATAGTCAATGTAGGATGAATTGAATAAAATCTGTGATTAACAGTATGAATATCTATGAAACAAGACAGAAATGTCATCTCCCTTTACAGTAGACCAATCTATATTTTACCAAAAAATGGAACATTTTTACATTAATAATGTTAGACTGGCTAGATTAATAAAGCAATGATTTGATCTAGCTAATCTTCTAACATTTATAATAAGCTCATAATTTAGGATTTTCCAGGCAGCTGACTAAAGCATTATTAATAAAAATGTTAAAGTTTATTAGCATAACCTTTTTATATAAAGTTTCCAGACTGAAGATGTATAAAAAATCAATATACTTAAACTTCAATAAGTGCTAAGCATCATCTATGTAAAATGTCGTTGGTCTTTTTTCTCATATGGCAAACATAATAATGTAATTAAAACTAAGAAGAAAAGCGTGTGTGCCAGAGTAGAATAATATCAAAATATGCCTATGCTGAGGAGGACAGGAGGAAATATAACACAGATGGCACTGATTTAACAAACACAGAACCTCATTCAGTGCTGTTCAGTAAGCAGAAAAATAAAGCACTTACCTGCACAAGCTCCAAACTGCTTTCACAGACAGGTACAGATGCATCTGAGTTCCTCTCATACAGCGATCAGATTTCAAACTTGGAATGGGCTTATTCTCTTGCTGCAAGACTGTCATGCCTGGCTGGGAGGTCCAGCACTCTTCCTTGGCTGTGCTACAGACCTTCAAAAAAGAGATCAGAAAGACACTTTCTCGTGAGCTTCAGTAATGTAAATAATGATTCTGCAGGTACCTTCAGAAATACTTCCTTAAGTAATGCAATTTAAAATATTGAAATGCTGATGCAAAGTGCTGGAGGGGTAAAGGTATGATGCAGAAGACTAGTACATTTCTTAGAGTACATATAAAGTACTTTTAATATCTATAACTTGTGGCTACTGTTACAACATATATAACTGCAAAAATTATGATTAAAAGTGCTACTTTTTAGAAAATAGCCTTCTATTATTGGACACCTATTAATATAACATATCAAATATCTATTTGTTACTCAAACAAAATGTCTGCAATGGAAAACACAACTGCAGCCTACTGTTATACAAAGGATTGGGATAGACCCAACAGAAAACAGAAATTAAATCAGATACTGTAAGTTGTTTTGTTAGAGTACCTACTTGCTAAAGCTATTATTCTTATTGTCCTCTTCCCAAGGGTCCATTTTTGAGCTTTGGTCCTTGTGCATATAAACTTGTGAAGAATGTAGAGTGATATCACTTTGACTAACCAGAGAAAATAAAATGTGTCTCCTGAGTAGTACATACTCAGGAAATCCATAAGATCTTGGATTCTGGGGAACAATAATCCTATGCGCCAATAAAGACTGAGGGCTGACCTCCTTGAAAGCAGCTTTGAGGAGAAGGACCAGGGGGTTCTGGTGCACAATTTTACATTCCTGTAAAATGTAAAACCTGTCCAGGAGCCAGCAGTGCCCTTGGGGCCAAGAGGGCCAACAGTATCCTGGGGTGCATTAGGAAGAGCATTGACAGAAGGCTGAGGGAGATGATCCTACCCCTCTGCTCAGCCCGGGTGAGGCCACATGTGGAGTGTCCAGTTCTGGGCTCCTCAGTACAAGACAGACTTGGAGCTCCTGGACCATGTACAGGAGATAAGACAAAAATGATTAAGGGACTGGAGCATTTCTCTTATGAGGAAAGGCTGAAGGAGCCTGTTCAGGGGGCTCATTCAACCTGTAGAAGAGACAGCTGGGAGGCAACCCTATAAATATCTGTCAGTATCTGAAGGAACAACGCCAAGAGGGTGGAGCCAGGCTCTGCTCCATGGTACTGAGCAATAGGACAAGAGGAAACAAGCAGAAACTGATAACCAGAAATTTCCACCTGAATATGAGGAATTTTTTTTTACTTTGTAGGTGACTGAGCACTGGAACAGTTTGCCCAGAGAGAATGTTGAGCCTCTCTCAGTGGAGATGTTCAAGAACTGTCTGAGCACAATCCTGTGCCATGTGATTTAGAATGACCCTGCTGAGCAGGGAGGTTGGTTCAAATGACCTACTGTGGTCCCTTCCAGCCTTATCCATTCTGTGATTCTGTGAGGCAGATTCACTGTATGTACCCATGGATTGGCAAGTGACTTTTTGTGTCTGAAAACATCAACTTGATTTTGCATGGAAATTGACCTGCATTTGGGCTAGCCTATGATGCCTAAGAACTGTGTCTGCAAATCTAAATTATTCACACTATGCTTTCTTTAGGACATTAGAAGTACCAGAACCTAGAAAGGGGATTCATCAGACATCTGGAAACATCCATTTTGGCTTGAATTGCTTTTTACAAGTATTTAATACAACTTAGATAATCTAAATTTTAAGATGAAGAAAATAATTTTTTATGCAGATTAATTCTTGAATCATATGTCATAGAATAATTTAAATTGGAACAGCAATCTAAGATATCAAGTCCAAACTACCAAGTCCACCATTAAACCATGTTCCTAAGAGACCCCCTTACATGTATTTTAAATATCTTCAGGGATGAACACTCCTCCACTTCCATTAATAGCCTGTTTCAGTATTTGACAAAATTTAAGGATTTTTTTTTCCTAATATCCAATAATAGTGGTCACATTGTCTTATCGTCTCTCTTGTTACTTGGGAGAAGAGACTGATCATCATTAATTTTGTTAATTTTGTTAGCTTTGTTTCTTCTTCCTGGTCTTCATGTATGCAAAGAACAACATTTTTTTATGTTACTGAAAATGCAATAATTAATAGATCTGATATACGTATCATCTTTTACAGTAGTAGATCTCTAACAGCTGTATAAATTCTGGATTAAAATGAGAAACAATCTAAGCTTTCTCCCCTCCATTCACACACATAAATACTTAGAATAAGGAACTCATACATTAAAATCTCAAATTATTTATACAAAACCATATTTTAACTTATTAATAATTTAATTACATGACTCATCATGCACAGAAAGAGTGATCAGGAGAAATGCTCATTTTATTTTAAACAATGCCCATAAGTCTCAAAATGTAATGCAATGCATGAATATCAGCCTGCTATAAAACCTAGTAGAAGCTGTTGAGCAGAAATTAGCCTTTAAATAAAATTTAAAGGTCTATGGAGAACACTCGTTGTGAACAGAAAAGGTAGTTTTTGTTCCGTAATTGGGACTCATAATGTTTTCCCTGTTAGATCTTATTAACCTATATATGCAGCACACAACAATGCACAACAAGTTTTAACCACTTTAGTCTTTGCAAAATCTCGCAATTGCAATCTCCAAAACATGTGAAGCTGTTTTATAATGTTAATTAAGGGTCATGGAATATTGTTTCCTACATGGTGTTACTAAGCTGGTGAATTGTAACAGTTTGCTGGAGTTTTAGTTAGCACTCTATTAACTATACCTAAGTGGCTTGCTTATCTTCTTTTTTTAGCAGGTCATTTGACACCCAATAATTTCATGTTATGAAACAAAATGCATAAAACTATGACAGTTTAGAATATAGCAGGGTTTGTTGTTTTTTTTTTTTCTCAGACACTCTCTCTCTCTCTCTCTCTTTCCTTCCCTATCTGTTCATGAAGAAGGAGAAATAGAGTGCGTTATTGTTGACCAGAAGATATTGGTAATAATAAACATTGTTCAAATAGCTGTGATGGTTTCTGTTATTATTTTAATAACTTACAGAAGTACTAGGGTTGTGTAGATCTTTAGAATATAAGGTGCTTTAAACACTTAATAGAGAAGTTGTATGTTCTTTCATTTAATTTCTTTTTTTTTTTTTTTTTCTTTTTTGGGATTTTTTTGGTTTGTTTTACAAATCCTTGCAATGAAACAACTAGATAAATGGACAGGATTGAGGTCAGATATATCATAGTTCTTCATTCTGTGGCATCATTTTCAGAAAAGTAATATAGTTATGAAATGGTAGCACATCAGAGTGGTATTTGGCTAGGACAACAGCTAACGCAGTCCCGGATTTCCAATTTCCTACTTTTCCCTATGAAGTTCACCAAATCCATTTGTCTACCTGATTAAGAGTCACTATTTAGCTGAAACAAGGGGTTGTAAAGTTCTTATCAGTAAGTGTCAGACCTTTTCAAAAGTGTCCAATAAAAATTCACATGGCATTAAGACAAGTTTTAGATCAGTCTCTGCTTATTTCTAGGATATTTGTTAGGCAAGTAAACATCAGATGCAAACCCATGATGGCCTTCTACAGGACTTCCTTACACAACCTCAAAGCATGGTACTATTTGTGTACAAAAATTTGAAATTGATATTCTCTACCGGGTCAGTTAATATTCTTATCTCACAAAGGGAAGTAAAAAGTGCACAAATGACCCTTCATCTAGGTTGACACATGTTTGTCTTTAGGCAGATAATGTTTTATTTTTCTAGTAATATAGGTATTGGTCTAGCAGATATACAGGAAAATAATTTCTCTATCCTTTCCCATAAAAACCCAGAAACTGAACTGTTATTTTCTTGTGTTGAACATGCCTGTTTTCTCTCTCTCTTGTTCTCTGTTCTTATTCTCAAATATCCATATGAAGAAAAACAAAAATGTACAGATAACCTCCCCCTTCCCAATTATTTAATTTAAATTTTCAAATTGTCATTTTCTGGTTGCATATCAGTTTTATACTTAAATAAGCTATAAGTACAATTCTTTATATTATGGGGACATTAAAATTAGACTGACAGAACCTTAAATATTTGGTCATCGACACCAAAACCACAAAATTAGAATGTTGCTAAAAGTTATGTCCCTTCTTGTAACAATTAACAGTGGTGGATCATACTTAAATTATACCAACAATAAATATCTAGAGATCATTATTATCCGCATTATAATTGGAAGAAGGAGATGACCGCCAAAATGAAAGGAAACAAAAAGCAGTTATCCTGGTATCCAGCTAGATTAAAGCTCCAGCTACCTATTTTTAAATCCCTAGCATATAAATTATCTAAAATAAGCAGTTAACCTTCCCTTTTTAACATTTTTTAAAAGGAAAGAGTCTATATTTTGTCAAAAAAAAAAAGGTTGAAAATAAAAAAAAAAAATTGGATTAATTAAAAATATGACTCAAAATCAAAATGGTCCCTAGTGCAGATCACTTGATGACTGAAATTTACATCTCCTCTTGCAAATCATATGCTCCACAGGTAAACATCTTTCTGAAGAGCTAATTGAAACACAGGTGGTCTATACTATTACAACAATTAGAGAAAACAAATCAAGATGCACATTTTGTAACCCAGTCTCTATTTACTTACATTCAATGATTTTGACTGATTAATATTGCAGCATATTTTAAACATTTGAAAGGTAAGGTGCTTTTTCTAGAGCTCGATAGTAAAGGAATCCTGTAGTAGTTGTCATCTGGGATACGAACAATGTACTTTAAAAGCTGTTACATTTTAGTGCGGTCAAGACAAAATATACTGCAAAAACTTTGACCAAAGGTATGAACCCCTACCTTTAACATAAATCACGTTCCTTAGATCTAATTTTAGGTGTTTATCTGCTTTTTAAAATCAGAGGTTTCTCTGACATGGAATACTTCTCTCTACAAGTCGCCTATCACTTCTGTGTGTAGAGGAAATCTAAGACTGAGCTCCTAATTTGAAGAACTTGTATCCATACGACAGCTCAGAATCTCTAATGCAAATGTTTCCTGGTCAACACTTATACAAGCAGAATACTGGGAGGACTTGTAGCCCTCTGTATCTCTTTTATGAAGTTGGCATATTTAAATTGCATTTCTTTGTTTAGGTGTTGATACTAGATATAAGGAATTTTTTTTTCCTATTGGACATTATACTGACTGCAAGTTTTTCCTTTTTCTGATAATTTGTAATGGTACTGCAATCTGCTGAAATATATGGATGTATTTTTCTTTGTAGGGTTTAGTCCCGAAGCATGGAAACTGGCATAAATTTGTGTTTCAGAAAACATGGAATTTCAGAAGCATAGACTGGAGATGTGTGTAGTGGGATGTTCCCACTACCCATCAATTAGATTACAAAAAAAACCCAAAACAACCAAAACAGTGATAATTTAGTCTGTAACATTAACATCTGATCTATTGCAGTTCTAAAATTTAAAAAAAAAAAAAAAAAAAAAAAAAAAAAAAAAAAATAAAAAAACAAAAAAAAAAAAAAAAAAAAAAAAAAAAAAAAAAATAAAAAAAACAGTAATAAAATAAAAAAAAAAAAAAAAAACTGACAAAAACTATAACTATATGTTTGTTAAGAAGAGATATTTTACATGCTTGATTTTAGTAAAGAATGTGACTCGTGAAACATTTTTCTCTTATATCATTGTGTCACTTGTAACAACCCTTCAAATGTTTTCAGGATTTCTTGTTTGTTTTGGAATGAAGAAGTGATATTTAGTAATTCTTTTTCCTGCAAACTTCAGAATGATCTTACTGTTTTCAGTTCTAAACTTGACAATCTGACTTACGGCCTGATTTCATTCCAGTTTATGGCCAGTTTTAGGCATTTAGCTGAAGCTACCACATGATGACCTAGCTCCTAAAAACATTTTGAAGATAGAGTTGCTAAAAACATTCTACGAGGATACTCAAAACCTCTCACAAGAGTGACTTAGATCCTTACAGCTCTCAATTGCTTTTAGAGACTTTTCTAGGATTATAAGGCTTCCTAATTCTATGTCAGTTCAGAGCCAGAAGTGAGATAATGTGAGTCCAAACCATTGCTCTTTCTACTTATGTGTTGTCACTACAAAAAAAAAAAGATAAAGTATGACAAATTTGGGAGTGGGAAAAGAGGGGGGGAGGAGAGGAGAAAAGGTTTATCATTGTTTGTTCTAGATTTGAACATAAAAAACAAACTGAGAAAAAAGTGTCTGTAGACAATGGTTTGAGAACAGAATATTGTCAGCATCATATGCTTTTACACTGTAACCAAAAACATCCAGTGTTTGGAATGATACAGAAAAGATAAAACCTTATCCTGTATATACAAAATTAAAAAAAAAAATCAATATTTGTCTTCACAAAGTAGTAATTTATTCTTGAAGTGCCACAAGCCTTCAGACTTGCGTAGCAATGTATCTGCATAACAGGCCATTCTGATGCACCAGCCAAACTGGTTGTGAGTAATATTATTAAACCACCCGCACTTTTGTTGTTAAAGCTCTCAAAAATTCATCAAGGTTACTGAGAAAACAACAGGATCAAAAATAAGAAAAAAGCCTGAAAAAATATCTACAAAAAATGTAAACCCAAGACAAGAGAAGCACAACGTGAAAATAGATGCTTGACCAATTAAATGTCCTGAAGGATGCGCACCTGCCTCATGAAGAAGCAGCTTAACCAACGCAGAGATGCGTGCCCATGTAGACAGTAGACCTAGAATCTATATCTGGCATGTAATGTAAACAATAAATAGCTTCTGTTAGAATCATATTGATTTGGTTATTCAGTGGCCCATTTCCTCCCTGCAGACTTGACCACATTGTTATTTTGTTCATAGAATTGAGCACTGGCCCAGCCCTGAGCTGTTGCTAGTAATTTCTGAACACCCTCATATTTTAGTAACATGGGGCAGATGGCAAAATGCGAATTGTGTTTACATGTCTTGTCATTCCTTTATTTATTTATTTATTTTAAACTTGACATGTATATGATGCTTTCCATGTTCATTGTTATATTCCTCATTTGTTTGGAATACTGCAAGCATGTTTATGCTTGTGGTTTCAAAGTATTACTTATTTGTCACACACACATCTGTAGTAGTGCTTCACAACTGCACAAAGAAATAAATCACAAAGGTCAAAATCTCTTCTAGAAAAAGTCATCAGATAAGATAAACTGATTTGCTTGCAGAAAAATTCTCTATTAAAAGCAATACACCTAAATAATTTTCACATATCTGAAACAATTATCTGTCCATACATGGTATCATAACTTGTTCTCTAAGCAATTCTACTCCGAGGCCTTTTTTTCTATAAGCAAAGATGTATTAAAAGGTGTTCAGATCTCTACAGTAACTTCAAGTACTTTTGGAGCTTTGTAAATCAAATGGATACAATTAAAACAATAAAGCAGAAAAGGAATGAAAAGGTTTCAATGTTTGGCGTTAAGCCAAACTTACCATTAAAGTTGTAAATATCACCACTAAATAGATAACAACATTAAAATGTATGTAAATCAATAGAATTTTTGAGAATATTTTTGAGAACCTATTTTCAGCAACTTGCAGCACTGTGAACTCAGTTGTACTGCACTTTTCTTTTTGAAAAGTGTTGGCACAAGAGACTATATATTTTAAAGAAACAGGCATACATAAATGTTTTCAGATACAGAAATATTATTATTCAGAGAAAATACTAAAATACTACTATTTTTGTTTGGTGGACTTTAAACACATTAAAAATGGCTTTTATCTATTATATCTCTTACTCAGGGGAAATTATCCATCAATCCTTGAATTAAAGCTTTTCCTTCTAATGACATAATTTTAATGATACTAGTGTAGTTTTTCAGAAATAAAACACATGGCATGTAATCAGACTTCATTTTCTTCACTTGAATAACCCTTATGTTGCCAAGGAAGTATTATAGCACCACATTGTCATTCCCAGTATGTGACAATTTGAGCCCATGTGACAAGTATTTTTTCAAATATATATTCATTTAACTGAATATTGATGAGTTGTATCAAATACGTGTGCCACATAGGTGAAATTTCAATTATAGCAACTTAACTAGTAAAAATTTTTATAAAAGGCAATTTTGTAGGAGTACTTATTTATTTCATACATTAAATTTATTGAAATTTCAAATTAAATATAGCCTTAACCATAAATCTGTTAATATTTTTAAAATAACTCTAACTATTGCCTCTTACAATTACTAAGACACACGAAATACCCAGCCTGCAAACCTAGAACAGGCTCATTGCTGCAGGGGTAGTTTTTATTACTCTGATACAATATTTTATTCTTTTTATAAACTGACTTGTTTTATTTTTTCAAATTGTAGTTATTTTGTCCCTCAAAAGGATGAATGAATTAAAAGGTTGAGGTCTACTTAATAATACTCTTGGATTTTGTTTCTTCTTGTGATATTTTTACTTTCTTTTTCTTCTGAAAAAAAAAGCATATGGAAAATACTTAGTACATGGCAATATAAATAAATATATATTTTTTTAAACAGAACCCAGAAGGATATATGAGTTGCAGAAGAAGAGTAGACGTAGTTCCATTAAGGAGACTTTGGTTAGATAGAATTTGTGCTGTGATTAAGGTTTAGAATCTTGGATGAATTTTGACTTTTGTTCCTCTCTTGTGTTTGGTAGTTTTCATTTTTATTGTGCTGCAACTATGCTTTTAATTGAACATAATATACACAGCAAATTAGACAACTACCCAGTGAGGAAGAAATAGGTGGTCCTGAACATGATTTTTGTTCCATGTGTAATGTACATCAAAGAGAAACATCGTTCAGAAATGTAATTTTTCTGATGTGTTACAGCTACAGTTGTGAAACTGCATAGAATTATTTCTTTCATAATTTGATTAGGAAAATGGGAAGGGTGAAAATGGTGGATAGGAGAGGAGATGACAGCTCTGCATTATTCACAAGAGAAGAATGTAGAGAAACAACACATCCCACACAAAGCAGGATTTACCTCTCACGGAGTTCTGGTTTCTTTTAAGCGAAAAAAATGATATGGTGATTCTCTAACACAAGTTGTTGTAGGACATACAAAACATGACCTAAAGAAGAAATAAAAAATGGGAATTTATTAGAATCATAGAAAAAATTTACATAAAGAGTTATTTTTTAAAAAATGCTTGAAAACATAGCAACATTCCACTTGATGAAATTAGCTTTTTAGCAGAAGGAAAATGAAAGTTCCTAAAGTTGCATTTAGCCATGAGAAGCCATATTATTAACTAAATATATTTTAAACATGAAAAAGATGAAAAACAATATTAAAGCTTAAAAGGATACAGCATATATTTGCTACTAGCTAAAATTTAAATCTAACTATATAATGCAAAATACTAATTTAAATAAAGATTGAAACATTTTTTTTAGATTTTATTTTATCTATGATAATGGCCAAATTTCAAAATGTAACATCATTTTTAGGTAAAATTATGAAATGCAAAATATGCTGAAATAAATATTTCAATTTTTTAATTTCCAACACAGCACTTATGCAAATAAAACAAAAGCATTGCTCCTGTTTAAATATTCATGCAGTTCTTATTGGTCACATATTCAATTTCCATTGAAAGACTACCATCTTTCTAAAAAATTATAAAATATTAGTATTTTCTCAGCAGCCTTCAATTAATTTGCTATGGATCATAAAATTACTTCCTTAGACAATAAATTTTCTAGATCAATTTATTTTTCAATTATTCATTCAGAAATTAAAAATTTGGATTTTACATTGTGATCACAGGAATCTCTCCTACCTAAATCATGGAGAGAAGTGGCACACATTTTCAGGAGTCAAAGCATATCACTCAGAAGTGATATGTTCATGAATAGCAATTGCTATCATTTAATAAATCACATCCTAGAATCCCTTTAATAAATTTATCAATACTTTATTTTTATTTATTTTATGCAATCTTCACACAATAGATATTTACTCACCTGAAGGAAAATAGCTCTCAAAACATGGAAATTTTTCCACAGAATATATACTTTTCTTCAACAGATTTGTTCACTGTCTTGATAGCTACTGTGTAATGTTTTGCCAGAATGCATGAAATACTGGAAAAACATCATAAATGTGTCAAGATGATTTTTATTTTTTTACACAGCGCAACAATAACAAAAGGATTCTTCCCTCCTAGGCATTCCAAATGCAAATTGTTTTTTCCAACTAAGTATAAAATTAATTTTCCACAATACATCGATAAAGATTTTATGTTTTCATAAACATAGCAATTTCAGAAATCTGCATTTGTTTTGCTTTTTTTTTTTAATAATTTCACAAGTTCAAGCAATGTCTGCTTGGAAAGAATAGATAACCATGTCTAAAGTCTCACAGGATATCTACAATGACAGTTAGACATATGCCTATGCTCATATCTCGGCTTACATTAGCTGTATATTTTTAAACATTGCCTATCCATCTCTAACAGCACAGCAAAAGCCAGCCAAAGTCCAGTTCTGGACCTCTGCTCAATTTTTACTGTTCCCAAAACTTCCTAGTTTGTAGTTCTTTCCTACAGACTATCTTTCCATGAGGTGGCTTTTATCATCCTCTAATTTTGCTCTGCTTCACTTAAATTATTTTCTGCCTTTATTTGCTTTTCAGACTGCTCCAAAATTCTTGTAGCATCCCTCCTGCCCTGAATTGCAATTTTTCCAGGGCCTTTAGAAGGATGTGATCAGAAAATCATGATTTGATATCAATTTGATATCTACAAGGAAGAACCATAATTTTATAACACAGCCAGATTACATTTGAAGATTAATTTAGATCATATTACAGTCCCAGAAGGACAGCTAGGACAAGGAAATTTCTTTAAAAGAGGAAACTCTTTTATCTAATGGTATGTATTTTTTTTTTTCTTTTCACAAGAAGCGTAAAGGAAAACATGCCAATGGTCCAAGTGCCTTGTTTTCATAAAACTCTTTCTAATAGGACAAGGATTTTTTTTTTTTTTTTTTTTTTTTTTTNTTTTTTTTTTTTTTTTTTTTACATTTTACACAGAAAATAAAATGAGAGAGATAATTTTGTGTCATCTCATGCTGTGACTTTTCTTAAAATACCTGATACTGCAGTGGTCCTATAGGCAGTCAAGCCAGAACATCCCTTCTTCCTTAGGGAGCCTGGATGGATCTTTACCAAAAGAGCCTCTGGCACAGCTGCAAAGTGATGTTGCCTGTTCAGGTGTTCACTATCAGGCCAATTGTCTTCTAAAAAGCGCCAACTGCATCTAGCCTGTATTTTGGGATGAGCCCCTGTCATGGGTTAACACAGCTTGGTTTGTTAGTTGAAGAGGAAATAGCTCCCTGTAAGGACCTTGGGTTTCCTTTGGAGGACAGGGACCTATCAGAGGCCAATTTTTAGATATATTGTGTGACCACTGAAGAAGTTGGATTCATCTTTGTGAATACACACAAATATATAGTGAGCAGAGCCAGGAAGTTTCTCTCTTCCTTCTGGCTTGCCAGCAGGTAACACCGGCCATGCGGCAGCCAGGCAGGCCGGACCAGGCCCCGCCACTCCGCTGGGCTGGTGAGGCCAGGCCTGGCCGGGCTCTTGCAGCAGCTGCCAGCAGGGAAGGGGATAGCTACATTTACTAATATCTCGCCAACTTCAAATCCTTCCCTGCTGCTGGCCGGCCTGAGGGAGATGTCTGCCAGGCCCCTGATAGCAGCTCTGGGCTGGGCCCACCCCAGTTGTCACTGAGGGGTGGGCAGGAGGCATCCACCAGCCAGGCTGCTCTGATCTCTCTGTGTGAGTTCTCCTCCCACTCCATCAGCATGGCTCTGAAATCTAACACCCTGAGCCACAGCCCAAGAGAGAGAGAGACCTGGAGAGATGGTAACTCCTTCCTTGCACAGATGAAACTTACCAAACATTGAATCCTCTCTGAGTGAGAGAAAAGGCCAGACTGGGAACATGTAAAGGGACAATATGAAGATATCAAAGTCAGTGAAAGAAGAGTTACCCCTTAGATGAAAGAGGTGAGAAGATGCCTTTTAGGCTGAAAGTCTTTTGTGAGCTGTGGTAACAGACTGTAATATGCTAGAATATCCCTTTAAATCGTGGAAAATATGAATTTGTGGATTTTGAGCAAAGGTGTCTGTAATGGACTCAGTTAATATTGAATTAGTAGCTGGGATCCTGTGAGCCTACTGAGAAGTTTGAACAGAGAGAGAGATGAGATAAGAAGCCATCTGTCCCAGTGAAGAAGTGAAGAGAGATCTCTGTTCCATGAGATGAAGAAAATCCTTTCCCTTTGAACTGTTCATTTTTAAAATGACACCCCAGTATTCATGAGTCCATGGCCCATATGTAGACACAGGAAAGGCTGCGTGATATGGGAGGTTCACAACTGCAGAAGTTCCCCGGGTGGCTGCTTTTGTGAGATTTAAGAGTCACAAGTGGATTGTTCTTTATTGTGGAAAGTTACCATAACAGACCAGAAGAGGCTTCTCTCTCTAAACGGACTGATGAAAGACTATTTTATAAGTGGCACTCACGTAGAGTTCCAAGTTTTGTCTCTTTATGTTGTTAATGGGAAAGTGAACAGTTTGTGGGGAGGGAGAAGTGTTTAGAAAGTTTTAATTTTGATTCTCATTCTCTTCTATTAGTATTTGTTAACAAATCTATCTTTATACCTTTTAAGATTTGGGCCTGCTTTGCTTTCCTCCTAATCCTTTCTCACAGCAAGATTCTGGTAAACACCCAAACCACTACAGTCCCTGAATTTAGATAAATCTCAGATTCTGTGTAGAAATTGCCTGGCCGAAGACCAGACAGCCTGATAGGTAACAAAGATGAGTGGTTCAAGCTGTAGATCTTAAACCCATGATTAGGATGGTACAATAGCAGTCTTGGAGAATCTCTTTATCAGAAAATTCCTGAATCTTCTCATACAGTATCTGTTAGACAACATCTTTGTTAAGTGTTTTGCGTAAAGAGAAAAGGTAGGCAATACATTGTAAGAGATTTTGCTTTCATTGAATTTGATCAGTGGTCATTTAGTGTAGGAATTATGCAGGGATAGTGTGATAATGCTCAGTGATTACTTCTCATCTTCGTTTGTAAATATGTCACTGAAGCAGATGGAAAAATAAGCAAAACCAAGAAGCATGTGGTTAAAAAAAAATTCCACACTAACCAAAATATATTAGGACTGTCTCAATAACTATAGTATATCACACTGTCACGCAGGCATTACTCCAAAATCATTTATATATATACATTCATGCATGTCAGTGACAAATTAAAGTCTAGATAAGAATTTCAAAGGCCACTGAGGTGCTTTAACTCTTGATTCATTGAAAGTGTGAGCAGCCCTTGCTAATTCATCTTGGCAGAGGGAGATCATCTCCATTTTTGTCTGGATATTTAGGAACAAAATATGTTAAGATTAAGAGAGGTATGTCCAAGTCATCTATTCCTTTCCTCTCAATCTGAATCTGTGAATGCTGAAACTGGGGCAACTGGCAATTATTTGCTGCTGACAGTGCTGCAGCAAAGAGAAGCCAGCTTCCAAGCATAGCTGCTGTAACAGGCAGAACAAGGGTGTAGGAGGAGCACCTAGTGACTTGCTGGAGAAAGGTGATATTTGTAAATTATTACTGTGCTTATTTTTTACACTGCTGATGAGCTAAAATAGTCTGTAGAATCACATGAACATGACCTTATCTTGTTTTAGGTGCCAGTTCAAATGTGGTCCCCAAATTCATCATTCTAGAACTCCAGTGTTATTCTGTAGAGGAAGCTCTGAACAAGTGGAAGGATGAGAAAACCTTTTCCACTCTTATTTGGTCTTGTATCACACTGGGGTATAGAGGTGAGAAAGGAAAAGAATGAGAAGGGAAAGCAGAAAAACAGGCAAAAAATACTATAATTATTCCTTTGTATTTTTACCTCTGTAGTGTTTATACTTTTCTCTCCCTTCTGGTTAGATTAATTTTTATTTATTTGGTTATTGTGCACGGTTCTTCATAAGCCCAAGTTATCTTTTAGTTTAATAAAGCTCTCTGTTGGAGTTGTTACTCCTACTGGCCTAATTACAGTAAAAGTCTTTCCAGAAAGAATACATTGAAATTCAATAACAGATGAAACCGTTTATATAGACCATTAAATTGGCACTATATTATTCTCAAACAGCAAATACAGGAAAGCTTATTTAAATCAATATATTTTTCGACAGACATATCACTGCTTTTTTCTCTTCACATATCCAATCCATAAATTTCAGAAAGGCAAACTGCCATGAGAGAACTTCATGCAGGCAGTCCAGAAAATTACTTCAACAAGAAAGTTAAGCCCTGCTTTTTTGTACACCGGTATGTTGTCAGATGATTGGTTATTAGTCACATCACTTTTATTTTGAGCACCTCTGGCAGAACTGTGTTCCTTCAGTGGATGATTTTTTTTTTTTTTTTAATTATTACAAAAACAAATTTGAATATGAATAATGCATTCAGACAATGTGTGTCTGCATATATGCAAATACTTTAGAATTTCAGTGAAATTTGCCTGTACACACAGAGACACAGTGAGACATCCCAAGATAAACTGCTTTCATCCAGTCTGGTAAGTTTCTATCCACAATATTCTGGCCCTGTTAATACTGAAATTCTTATTCCACATGTTCCCATCTTATCTATATCTGCCTTCATAAATCAATGCTGATGAGGTTTAGCAATGTCCTGGCCACAACATCAAAAGGAAATGAAATCTAGTACTACCCAAACACCAAAGCATTAGCAGTTTTCTCTATGTTCACCTCCTGTACTTTCCCTTGACCAAATAAGATTCTAGTACTGCATTTAGCTAATTTATCATTACATTTCTATAATGTAAACTATAGGCATATAGTTTCCTTAGCACCTCTAGCATCGACTGAAACTTCCATTCCAAAATCAGGTTTGATTTCAGGTGTGTTTGTAATTTCAGGGGTTTTCAAGTGGAGCAATTCTTTAATATCTAAAAGCAATAGCTGTCCAAGAGTTGTTAGATTAGTATTACCACCAAAACAATTTATTCTGGAAATATGATGAACAACCTCCACTGTGTTAGGGGAGCTAACAAAAGCTTCAGAAAGCTACTGGCACTGATTCTCACCACTTTGTAGAACTTTGGAAGCCATGACAGATTGGTTCAAAGTTGCAGAACAACCTAATTTCACTAAATTGACTAGTGTATGTCAATTCTCCTCTAAGAGTGCTACTGTACTCAGGACACCAGACTGGCTCAGGAGTGTTTCAGAAAAGTATGTTGGCTACCTCTGCTGCATGTGCTTCTGGATGGTTCACTATTTCCTATGCCCTTTGAACTTAAAAATTCCCTCTGAAGGCATGTATTCTGTCTTTATGTATCTGTCCCAGGGTAAAATAATTTGTATTGCAGTTATGAGGAGATTCTGGCCCCTCTTCATGTTTGTTTGCTACAAATTCAAGTAGTCTTATCAATTATCATTCTGTTGTTCAAGGCTGCAAGCACTGAGAGTCACAATGAGTTCTTCCCTTTAAGGCCAAGTTGTCAAGACAAAAGTTTCAGAAGATCTCCTATTTACTAACATAATTTACTAACATAGGTGGTGCTCCATAGAA
Organism: Sinosuthora webbiana; assembly: GCA_013397395.1. Taxonomy (NCBI): domain Eukaryota; kingdom Metazoa; phylum Chordata; class Aves; order Passeriformes; family Sylviidae; genus Sinosuthora; species Sinosuthora webbiana. The sequence continues at coordinate 388,521 of VXBN01016493.1, read as the reverse complement.
CACCACCTGCCAGAGAGGTTCATTTGGTTAATGTTTCAATAAAAAACAGTAAAGGTGGGCCACAGATAAAAGGTCTGTGCTACATTTGGTGTCACAAATTGTGACCTGTCATTACAGATGTCACCATCACATTGATATCTCTATAGAATGTGGTGAAATGTTAGCTATTTTGAGTGCTCAACCTCTTGTCAACCTATCTGCTTCATGGAGCTTCCATATTTTCTCAGGGACTCCTGGTCAACACAGAACATATGTAAGGTCACAGTCAACAGTGTAGCAATGTTTTTGACGCTAAGAAAATGTGAATTAATACTTTATTTTAAAGAATAACTGGATGCCAATTATTGATAAGTGGATACACATTCATTATGTGATGCCTATATAAAAGTAAATGATTACTCCAATACATTTCTTGAAAGAAAAGGATGAAGAAATTATATAATACATAATCTAAAGAATCATGAGAATAAGGCAGATCAGACTTTACATTGTGCTTTACAAGATCCTCCACTGCAACGATAATCCCAACTTCTGATAACCCTGTTTTATCAAATCTGATTCTTCAGAAATGATATTATGAAGAAGCAGGAAGACCTGTATGATAGGAGATATTAGAATCAGTATATTAGGAAGAGATATTTAGGAGTGTTAGTGGATCAGATACAAAGTAATGGGAGCTACATTTTTATTTAGAGCTTGCTAAACCTAAAGCTACGTTATGAATAAGAGCATGTTTCCTTCCTTCAAGAAAGGATCTAATTCCAAACATGAATAACAGCATGATACCTTCATTTCAACTGTTGGCTGCTGTGGCTGTTGGGACTGAAGGTCTGATTAAATTGGCATTATAAAGAAATTCTCTCCCATTTTCTTTCATGTGCTCCACAGCCCTGGATCACTTATTTTGTCTGTTCTCACTGTCTCATATTTTCAGATGCATTCATTTATCACAAAGCAAGGCACTTTCCTGTTTGTGTTTCCACTTTATTCTAAAGGACACACAGAGAAACATTATAGGAATGCAGGGTTGCAGCAAATAAATTGTCTGCACTTAGTCTGCAATATGTCTCTGCAGCCATTCAGCCTTGTATGATTTCTTGTTGCAGAGATAGAGTTAAAAGGCTTCTTGTAAACAACCATTTAATACAGCATTTTCTGATGACGTGACTCTTTGATCTGTATTTCTGCTGAGAACTGTAATATATACTACAGAAATTTTATGTTCTTTGTAATGTCTTAAAGTCTCATTTAATAATACAGTTGTCTGTATATCTCAAAGATATATGGTGTACACCAATTTAAATGGAATCAGATTGCTATGCAGCTCCCACAAATCTGAAAGTTTCCTACCATAGAAATTAAAAAATCAACAGTTTCCAGAAGGATTAAAGGAAGTGTCACAACTTGGGGTGTTGATGAGCTACACTAGGCAAAGTGATAGTCATCACTACATTTACATTACATGTTTGCTACTGGAACAAAACCATGATAGGACAGAATCTCCTCAGTAGCATTCCTCTTCCTATACATATATATAGTGCATTTCCTTCTCTCAAGAAAAAAAGTTAAATGCATACTGTTCAAACAAAAAAACCCCACCCCAAACTAATAAGGATTTCTACAGTACTATAAATCAATCTTTTCTTTAATTATTATATGAAGTGAACGTCTTTCACAGCAGAAATAGTCTTGTAATAGAAAGCAAAAAAACTCAATTCCTTACTAAGTACTTCTTATTTATGACATTACAACCTGCAGGTATGCTTTCTAAACTAAGTAAATGATTTGTGATTTGCATGGAATGAACAGGTTCAGTATGATTATATATATATAGACACCTAATGCTTTTTACTTACACTTTTTTTTTTAACCTTAACATATTCTAAAATATTTTTACAGTTTAAATGAAGTTCAACTTTGAAAATATAAGATCGCATTGAAATATAAATATTTGGAAAACTACTTGTTGAAGAGTTATCAGAAAACAGCAGTATCTGATCTAACATAACTAAAACATGCCTTTTAAAGTAATTTTGGAAATTAGTATTTTCCCTCTTAAAGTCTCTTAGACTGCTGTTGTTTACTTTTTATTTTTTGCTTAAACTACATGTGTTCAAAACCCAAACACCATGTGTTTGTTTTCTTTTTTTCATAATCATTCTACTGTAGACTAGCATTAAAAATTAACAGTGCAGAAAAAATTCAGGTGTCTTTAAGCTCCACAGTCTCAACAAATTGCAGTATTCTTGTGCCTATTTTTCGTTTCATTCTTCTGCTGAGAAAGAAAGATGTCACTGTAATTGTCTATTTTTATATGGATGGCCTCATTCACAAGACACTAAAGTTTCTGTTTTTCAGGTTGGTTTTTATTTGTTTCTATAATGCACACAATTGAAAAAACAATGGCTTGAAAATGAAAATATTTGACATAAAGCAAAAATGAAGATAAGTATTTTTGTAATGTAATAATATTTACATTGAAGTTATTTTTGTAAAGTGTTTAAATATATGTGTATATTTGGGTTTAAATATATATATATATTTATTTATTTATTTATTTATTTTATTTTTTTTTTACAGTTTGTCTTCAGAAATCATATCTGATGAGAAAATTTCCTAAGGAGTTAGCAGGGGAAGGCATCCCATCACACTTCAAAGGGGTTTAAAATACTTTATTTCTTTTTCTTCTTTGAATATCCAATGTAACATTCAGACCACCTAAGTTAGAAAAAACAGTATTTAAGTATTGAAGTTCCCTAATCATCAGTGCAAATACACCATATTAAGTCAATGTGGTTTTTATACAGTTAAGAAGAGAGGCAGAGACTTCTGAAAAATGGCTAATAAATTCTCTACACTATCAAGACAACTGTCTGGAGTTCCCTGTGCGGAAGTCAATAGATTATGGGTCCCATTCAACTCAGATTAGGTAAAATTCTGAGCCCACTGATTTGGGACATCAGTATTCTGAAATTCAGATGCGAATCCATGCAGAACTTCACTGAGCTCCTGAAATGTCAGTGTTTAGTTCAGGAGCTCTAAGACAGGGTATCTACTGAGGAATTGATTGCCCTAAACCAAGGGAATGTAATACAACAATTCCCACATCCCAAGAAGGAGGTCTCAATCACACCTCCTGATAAGGAACATGATATTATCTGTGCAAAGAAAAAAAAAAAAAAANAAAAAAAAGAAAAAAAAAAAAGATAAAAGAAAAAAATTTGCGTGCAAGCATCAAAGATAGAAAACGGCTAAAAAGGAGAGTAGGCAGCAAGATTAGGGCACTTAGTGTCAGGGAGAAGGACCTTGAGTGGATTAGATTGGTGAAAATTAAAAAATAAATTGCTATGGTGGTTTTGTCCCTGAGCCTGTTTACTATAATGTAGATAATCATCTTCAATTGCCTTGCTTGCCCTCAGTAAATGTAAGACCTGCTCATGCCTTGCAGAGCAATGTCTTAGTTGTTTAACTACAAATGAATTAAGGGTTCCACTCCATAGACATCTTCAGTGTTTTATGAGTCAAGGCTTAAACTAAAACAATGAACTCTCCATACTAAGCCTTCTTTTTTCTTTTTCATTCTTTTATTCTTTTATTTTTTTAGTTTTGATACTTAAAAATCAATGTAACATTGAAGAATATTGACATCAGGTTTTTGAGAGTTAATTAAATAATTTAAATACATGTAATTATTTCTCTTGTTCATTTGGAGAAGGAAAGATGAAGATGAAGTGAGACTCAAATGAGTTCAAAACCTGGGTTTTGTGCCTCTGGAAAATGAATATAGAGGTGGGGAAATATAAAAACAAATTCAAAATCCCCAAGGATCATGGGAAATTTCTGTTGTGAGGGCTAACCGTAAGTTCTGCTTCCAGGGGTTTGAATGGAAGTGTACTTCACAACCAGATGCGCAGTATTTTCTGATGAAGACTGAACAACAGAATGTTATTCTCAACTCTTCATCACGGCATTCCCCAGGGTATTTTATTCTTCTGTAGTTAAAAGTAGAATCAAAATATTGCCAAATTCTGACATTGTGTGAAATTCATCTCTTTCTGCACAAATAATTGAGCTGTGGAGTTGGAATGGCACTTCTTTAGCACATTTTATTTAGAAATAGAAGAAAGGGAAGCAATTCAAAATCATACCAAAGCAGTGAGATATGATGAATGTAAGTGAAATAAAAAAGCTGACTAGCAAGTTGATTTCTGACATTTCTAAAATTATGCCTGTAAAAGTAAAGAGAATAGATTGAAAAATCCTTTTTAAGATTTAAACTATTCATATAAAGAGAGTCAACATCACTATATCACATAGATAAGTCTTCTAAAACACTTTTTTTTTTTTCTTTTTTTTTTTTTTTTTTTTTTTTTTTTTTTTTTTTTTTCTTTTTTTTTCCCAGTGACTAAAATAGAAGCAGCAGAAAGTTTCTGGAGTATGTGGAAGAGAACTTCCTGACACACCTGGTAAGGGAGCCAGCTAGGGAAGGCACCCCACTGGAGCTGTTGCTTGTGCACAGAGAAAGACTGGTGTGTCTTGTGATGGTTGAAGAATGTTATAGGCACAAAATGATTGGCTTCCAATTCTCAGAGAACTTCAACTTCCAGAGAGCACTTTGGTCTCTTTAGGGGACTGTTTGAGAGAGTCCCTTGGGGTGCAGTTCTGAAGGGCAAAGGGGTCCCAGAAGGTTGGACATTCTTCAAGATGGAGATCCTAAAGGCACAGGAGCAGGCCATCTTTATATGCCAAAAGACGGGTCAGAGGGGAGGGAGATCAACCTGGCTGAACAGAGAGGTAGTTTCTTTTGAACTCAAGGTAAATAAAAGGAGAATTTATAACCTTTGGGCAAAGGGGCAGGAAACTCAGGAGGACTACAAAGTTTTCATAAGGTTATGCAGAGAGAAAATTAGAACTAAAGCCAACTTAAACTTACATTGGCAACTGCTGTAAAAAATGATAAAAGATCTTTCTATAAATGCATTTGCAACAAAAGAAAGGCTAAGGAGAATGTCCATCCTTCATTGGCTGTGAGGGAACATAGCAACAAAGAACACGGAAAAGGCTGAAATACTTAATTCCTTCTTTGCCTCAGTCTGCAACAGTAAGTACAATTGTTCTCAGGGTATCTAGTCCACTGAGCTGGATGGAATTCAGGGACAGGGAGCAGAATGAAGCCTCCATAATCCAGATGAAAGTGTTAAGTGCTGATGTGCTGGGGTGTATCCAGGGAAGGCCAACAGAACTGGTGAAGGGTCTGGAGCACAAGTGCTATAAGGAGCAGCTGAGGGAACTTGTGTTGTTCATCGTGAAGCACAGGAGGTTTAAGGGGAGCCTATCATTCCCTGCAAATACCTGAAAGGAGGTTTTAGTCAGGTGGGGATTTGTCTATTCCCAAGTAATAAACCATGAGAGGAAATAGTCTCAGGTTGCTGCAGGGAAGGTTTAGATCGAATTGCAGAAAAATTTCTTCCCTGCAAGGTTTGTCAAGCCCTGGAACGGACTTCCCAGAGAAGTGGAGGAATCCTCATCCTTACAGGCATTTAAAAGGTGTGTAGATATGGTATTTACAGACATAGTTTAGTGGTGAACTTGGCCGTGCTGGGTTAAAGGTTGGGCCAGATGATCTCAAATATCTTTTCCAACTTAAACTATTTGATGTTTCTAACCCCCTTGATTCCCACTTTTCCAGCCAAGAGAATGAGATGTCATGTGATCCTTAAAACTTTTAAATTTTTATCATAAATTTATAGCATCCTAAAATGCCATGCTACAATGATCTGATTTTTATTGTTGTTTTGTGCCTCACTATGTATTGCTTGATAACATGGTATTCCTCCCTCCTTACCTTTTGATTGAAGTATTTGGCATGCTTCAAGTCCATCATGGTGTGGGCATCAAGCTTCAATTTTGACTGAGAAAATAATGCATATGAAAATCTACTGACTTGTGATTTAGGAGCTGTTAGGTGTCACCTCGCAGACCTGAATATTATTCAAATACTTGGGAAATTACAAGCGCTGTTTCTGCCATTAGAGAGAAGTAAGACTGTAAACTTTAGCAGACTGATTTTGTCCCTTTGAATTTTCTCTCAGGCAATTTTTCTGAGGTAAAAATTAATGTATAAACTGATTTTTGAAGATTATGTAAGAAGGACCCAACCTGGATTTATTGATTACATAGAAAGAAGCCTTTAGACTCTCTAGGGTATCCAATGTTGCCTGTGGTATTGGGGTGAGGGCAGGATGGAAACAGCTGGTTAGCCTTAGTAAACTTTTGACCTGCCATTTCTGTAGGTGGGAATGAAGCTTGAAGAATGTTATTTGCATGTCATTGCTCCTGAGTATGCACCAAAGTGTTAAATTTATTTCCTTGATAATCAGATTGCTAATGTTATCTTTTGTTGTATGCTGTAATTATTCGATAAAAATAGAAGATACAACAAATAGTTTATATGTACATTTCTCCTTGTGCTCGGTGGTTGCAGCAAGAAATGAAACACTATTAAACCATGACTTTGGTGCAATATGGCCTATTTCCTGTGAATAATTGACAGAAATATAGCAAAATGTTAGTGGTAAATTTGAAGTGGCATGCACAGTATGCGTTTAGAATGTTTATACAGTCTCCAATTGATTCTGTGGGAGCTCAGGCTAATTGGAAATAAGGTTTATGTGCAGCGAAGCAGTGAACCAGTGATATGGTGATACTTCAGAAGTGATTCCTGCCTCTGGCAATATTTTTATACGTATCTGCAAAGCTCAGGAAGCTTTATAATTCTGAATTACTTAAATAATAGAAATACATAATTTAGTAAATGTATCTAGGTTTACAGTATTTCAAATACGCAGGTCTCCTATAAGAGAGAGAAGGAAGGATTAGCACTTTGCCCTTTCTCCCTTCAGCACTGTTAGAAGGAACTGTAAAACTTGTTTTCACAAGAAGAGCTAATGATAGGTGGGATTTGAATGCAGGGATATTGCATTCTGGTTATTCAGCCCCTTCTTTGTCAGGGACAGGAAGTGATCAACAGATATCTGCTCATTTTGCAGGGGTAAACTTGTTCAAAACTATTCAAACTAATAACCTTGAGTTATTATTCAACAGCTTTCAAACAGTGAAACTGTCCTGACTTGTAAATTGAACTTAGTGGAATAAACTGTGGCTGTGATGGACAGAACTTGGGACACTAAGACCTTTGTTAGGGATGTGCACTGATTAATCCAAGCTAGCAACCAAGCACCACAGAGCACTCTGCTCACTCCCTGTTTACCTGATAGGATGATGGAGAGAACTGAAAGGTAAAAGTAAGAAGACTTACTTTCATTGAGATGGCCATAACTTAGTGACTAAAACTTAGTATTATTATTACTAATATTATTAATATTAATAATAGTGAAAGTTACAAAAGTAAAGAGAAGTAAAACACAGGAGAAACAATTGATGCAAATGAAAACAATTGCTCATCACCATCAGACTGATGCCCAGGCAGTTCCCAAGCACTGGCCCCAAGGCCAGCTTTCTGCCTAGTTTATATGCTGAGCATAGTGCATAAGGCATCAGATATCCTTTTGGTCAGTTGGGGTTGGTTGTTCAGTCTCTTTCCCCTCCCAGCTTCTTCTGCAACCCGAGCCTGCCTGCTGGCAGGGCATGAGAAGCTGAAAAGTCCTTGACCTAGCATAAGCACTGCTCAGCAACAACTGAAACATCAGTGTGTTATCAACATTATTCTCATCCTCAATCCAAGACACACCACTGTACCGACTATTAGGAAGAACATTAACTCTATATCAGCCAAAACCAGGAGAGTATATTGGGGCCAGAGATGTTAGTACTGGTAGGAAACCTGTACCCTAGTTACAGGAATTACTGCAGGATTGAAATATTAAGGGTAGAGCTATAAAAGTCCTCTGGAATGATTTGTTTTAAAGAAGAAAGTCCTGAAAAGGCTGCATTTTCTCTTGTTAATTTTCTTTTTTAGAACTCCTCTTTCTCTTCTCTTCCTCTTCTCTTTTCTAATTTTTCCTATGGATATGTGGTTTTTCCTCACACTATGTGCTCATTTTACATCCTTGACTGCTCACTCTAATGCATGCACTAATGGCTTCACTTTTTTTTCATCCCTCCCATTTATTACTGCTTTTTGTCTCTTTTCCAGAGAGAAATTGCTTTTCCTGTGTCACTGAAATTAAAGCTGATTATTTTTTCCAGTACATGTGTGGGGGTACGCAGACAGATATCTAGGTCTGTTTTGCTTTCTCACTCATATCCACAGAAGGTATGCTGGTGTTTCTAAGACTGTTGTCAACTGTACCTGAAAGAATGGCACAATTTTCTTTTCCATGGCTAAGAGGTACAATGAAAAATGAGGCAAATTTTTTTCTGCCTTCAGAAGTTTACTTATCGAGACTAGGAAGCATTTTTCGTCTCCTCTTCATTTTCTCTATTTCTTGCAAAGATAGAAATAAGAAGCCAGACTGTCACTGCATTGGAGAGGGAATAACACAAGGAAAAGAGAAGAGGAAAAGAAACATAAAAGATCAGGAAGCTGGCCTAAGCTGTTGAAAACATGAACATTTAAAACTTTTTTCTATTTTTTTAATGCTGAAAATAAACATAGATATTCCAACATTAAATTCTCCAAAGATTTAAATAAACACTTTGACAAATGGGGTAACCCCTCTTCAAGTGTCTTGTGTTTTGATATTATTTGTTGCTTAGGTGAGAAGGTAGCAGTGACATGATGATTTTAAGCAGCATGACAGATCATAAATTCACAGACCAGTTTAGGTTGGAGGGAACCTTAAAGATCATCTAGTTCCAATCCCCCTGCTGTTGAAAGGATACCTTCCACTAGATCAGGTTGCTCAGAGCTCCATCCAACCTGGCCTTGAATGCTGTCACACAAAAATAAACCCAAACAAAACCAAAAAACCAACCAACCAAACAAAAACACCCAAAAAGGTTAAAAAAGGAAAAAAAAAAAAAGAAAAAATAAACTCAAACAACAAGCAACACTAAAAAAGCACAAAAGTTATAATCTGACTTTTAAACCTATGTATGCATATTTTTGACATTTCTTTAATAAAGCAATTGATGTTTAGTACAGAGATGAAAAAAAATCAACTCCCATTACACTGATCTGTTCTTCTCAAGTGTTTTTAGTTCTAATAAAATTTTAAGCTATCTTAACTGGGCTCAGTATTTTGTATCTTGATACAAATTAAGCTTTTGGTCCTTGTTCTGGGTTTATGATTCAGATATGAAATCAAAATATGAACTCAATTTCTGAATTAAGGCAAGGATTTTATAATATATATTCTTTTGTGAGAAAAATATGGAAAAAAGTACTCTTAAAAAGACTTTGATGGTCCTGGTCTATTTTTTGTGTTTTCAAAGAGCTTTCAGAAGAATCGCAAAGAAATTAATTTTATATGACAGAAACAGAAATTTTTTTCTTTCCCTTGATGCATATAGAGCTCTTACAGCAAACGAAAGGCTTCCACTTTCATGTCTAACTACCAAAATTCAAAATGAACTTTTTTTTTTTTTTTTTTTACTTTAAAGTCATAGATTTAATCAGAAACACAGGTTTGAATGAAAGTATTAGTTTTGCTGAATGTTGAGAATTGTTCTAAGTAGCAAATGCTCACTTCTTGACTAAAAATGTGTTAATAAAATAAGAGAAGTATTTCTCTCATTTAGAAATAAAGTTGTGCAGGAGAGCTGGCCTTCAACTGAAAAACAGTTAGTCTTACAATAGTAATTGTAAGATGGTGCTTAATCTACCACCATCAAAAAAAAAAATACGGAGTGTTTTTGCTCTCTGGAGGTACCTATTTCTCCTTATGCTCTACAGGGAGAATCTAGGTGATTTGGGAATGACATCTAACCCTTAGATAGCTCAGAGGGACAGCCTGTTTGGCTGTCTAGGCTGTTGCTGAGAGTGTATTGGATCTGTTTCTTTAAATATTCATTAATTCTCAGAATGGTTTCCTGTGGGAGACATCAATTTGCTTCTTTTTGGACATATACAATTAATTTAGAATAACCTTTGGTAAAAGGTTGTTTCTGGGGTATATTCTGACCAAAAGCAGAAAAGCAAATTTATTTGTCTACAGTCCTGAGTATAAAAAGGGAAAGAAGACAGATTGTGTACAAGCTGCCCAAGAATCTAAATTATTACCTGGCTCACCGGCATCTGCCTGTGTTGACTCCTATGCAACAAGTCTTGCTGTTTAACTGCTGTTTCTCAGGTTTCCAAAGAAAGCTGGCACTGGCCATGGACCACACCAAGGCAAGCCAAGTAGAAAACTGTGAAAAGGCAGATGTAGTTAAAATCAGGCTTGCAAAAAGTAAATGCTAAAGTAGCCTAAACTAGGTATGCCAGTAGGTCTTCAACTGATATATGTGTATGGATATAGTAGATGAGCTCTCAGAGAGACAGACAGACAGATGGGTAATTTCCTTATCCATCATGCAAATATAATAAACTTATCAGCTTTCTTTCAAAATCCATACGTGATCCAGGATTATGTGATCTGAGAAAGTGCATTGGGCTTTACCAAGAAAACTAATGATTGAGGGTGGTTATAGTAAAGAAAGGAAGATCAGAAACACATTTCTGAGGAATCCGAGATCGTTCTTGAGAGAATTTTTCAGTTGTGAAATGCAAAGGAAAATAAGAAAAAAAGTTGCAGTCTATTTCCATAAGGTTCTTGACAGAATGACTTCCTTTTTATGTACGCAATGACCTGAGACAAGTAGTCATGCTTTCTGCTCACTAGTGATTATAGCTGCACAGTGTAAATATCTGATCATAAATAGTGTGTTATTTCATACTAATGCTTTATAGATTGTCTCATGTGATTAGTACTCAGAAAGCTCATTACCTGCTTGATATCTTTTTCTGCAGCCATTCTATAATCAAATCTGTAGTGAACTGTAAACAGAGTAACAGTAGTGATTTTGCTTTTTTACTCAAGTTGTGTATTTTTCTCATTCCTGATTTCTCAGCTGGCAAAAGGATTGAATTCTGCTACAATATAGAGGTAATTTTATCACATAATTGACTGCCAACTTCTCTATTAACCTGATAAAAACACTGCCATGCTGAAATGCAGTTCAAATGAACCTTTGCAGATTTGATTTTTCTATGAGACACCCACATTTTCTACAGGTTCTCCTATATCAAACTACTTGTTAAAATTACAAGAATCTTAACCCTGGATAACAGTCAGCGACTATCAAATTAAATAAAAGTGATTTCAAACCTTTGAGGTAGAGGAGAAGTCCTGACTTCAAATCCTTATAAATTCCAAAATTAGGATAATTACAGGATGAATTATTGTAAATGTACTATTCCAATTATTTCCTCCACTGTTCTTTTGTTTTGGTTTTGGTTTCTCTTTTCTCTGTTGGGAGACTTAAAACATATCCTTGAGTATCTTGTGGTATATCAGTGCAGCTCCAGGTGAAAGATGCAAGTTGAAAATATTTTAATTAGAAGCATTTCTACAGAAGTGTGGTTTTTGTAGTAACTTGTGCAAATACCCAGGTGAGACAGCCTCCATATCCTTCAATAGTCGTGATGTAATCTGTTAATCTTCTTGGAATAGAATTTGGGAAGTGAAATTTCAGGAATGAGGGAAATTTCATTAAGGGAATAAAGACACTATTTCTCAATATTTAAGGTTCTGTTTTTGTGGCTAAATGCCAAGATTAAAATATTAATTCTAGACTTAATTAAATGCCTTTGCTCTCATGGTACCTATGAGAAGGGAGTATCTCTTTTTTTCTGGAGGTACTTAAAATGTACGTTCACCATACAAAAGACATACATGCTAGCCGCCATGTTTGCATGCTCTTGTCTATAGAAACAGGCTAAAAGGGAGACCTAAGTTCAGTTCTGAAAGCAGTACAATGCTTTGTGCTTGTGTCATAAGGTCTTGCCTATTAAAAGTTTCATTAAGGTCCTTTTTGTATCATACTACAGCTCATACTCTATTAATGTATGTTAAGGTGAAAGTGGATCAAGCATCTTTCTGTGCCACAAGTGGCTCAAATTTTCCTTCCTGCCTAGTTGACAGGTGTCTCTTGTGGCTTAGACTGGCATAGAGGCATTTTTTTTCCCAGTAGCTGGTACAGTTCTCTGTTGGATTCAGTGTGAGAATAGTATTGATAACACTCTCATGTTTTGGTGCTAAGTAGTGTTTATCCTACATCAAGAACATTTTTTTTTTTGTACTCATGCTCTGCCAGTCAAAAGGTACAAAAAAGAAGAAAAAACAAACAAAAAAAGAGCACTGGGAGACACCACAGTGGGGACAGATGACCTGAACTCGCTAAAGGGATATTCCACACCATCGAACAGCATGTCCATTATACAAACTGGGAAACTGCCTGGAAGAGGAACAGATTAGGGTTCAGGGATGAAGTCTGGTATTGGCCATCAAGTGGTGATCAATTTTATCATGCACCACTTGCTGATTTGTGTATTTTTTTTTTCTTTTTACTATAGTTCTCATTCTTTATTATTAAATAATAATATTATTATTAAATTTTACTTTGTTTAGATTATTAAACTGTTCATATCTCCACCTACAGGTTTTAACTTTTGATTCTCCTCCCCATTCCACTGGGGAGGATGGGGAGAAGAGCAATGAGGTCTGCATGGGGCTTAGTTGCCAGCTGAGCTTATACTGCAACAGCATCAAAGTCATAAATCAGCCTTTGGTTGTTTTTAAATTAATGGCTATTTCTAAAGAGACCCCAGCGGAGAGGTTTTTCACCACACATATGCAGCTGTTCGAGGTGGCAAGACAGGCAACTGCAGAGAACTGCACTCAACCAGCACAATCCCTATTTGGACAAACTAGCTTCCAGAGTGTGTTTGTCCCTATTTTCCATTATTTCAGGCTAAAGGTGGTAATATTAGCTGCAGGAGTTCTCCTCACCCTATTGCCTTTGTTTGCTGAATATCTTGTGGCACAGGTGCTATCTTCGGGAAGCTAAGCTTTTTTTTTTTTTTTTTTTTTTTTTTTTTTTTTTTTTTTTTTTTTTTTTTTTTTTTTTTTTTTTTTTTTTTTTTTTTTTGTGTATAA
>VXBN01016493.1:360952-375374 GCA_013397395.1 Sinosuthora webbiana | reverse complement strand
TTTTTCCCAGTGTTGAATACTTTTTTGTGGGTAAAACACCTTCCCTTTTGTATAGTCTTGCTATTAATATTGCTTTTGTTACTGTGCTTTTAGGAAATTATTTCAACCAATAATATCTCATTTATTGTTTCTGCCTTACCGAAAAGTGTGGGTGAAGTGGAGTGGCTTATTTGAAATTTAATTTTCCTGCTGGGGTTAAACCTAGCACACAAAAGTAGAAAAATTAACCTGTGGATCTTGAGAATGGTCTTTTGTGTGTTTTGTGTGTTATGTCTAGTGGATAACAAAAGATACATAGGAATTACCAGATATTTGAGTAAGCACTTGCATGCTCTTTGCTTCAATAGACAAGGCACCCAGAGATCTGTTAGCCCTGTGGCTTCCACAGGGGATTCACAGAGCCAGAGGACTACCTCGGGCCTCTGACTGTAGCTCCACCAATGGCATCAATATCTCCTGGCTGGGATCTCATCACCTTTGCCTGCCCTGTCTTTGCCTGTTAGGTCTCATGCCTTTCCATGCTGATATTTTCCCTTCTGTTAATCTTCGAGCCACAGATGATCTCACTTAGGCATTCTCATCTCTAATTCTCACTCTCATCTCTAATTCTGTCCTTTCTTATCTCTGTACAGCCTTTCTCATAGCACACTGAGCACAGTTTATACAGTTAGTCCAGACCAGGGCTGCTCTCAGTGCGTTGGTACATGGGTAGCTAAATCCCTAGGAGAGGGGAGCTTAGAGCATTAGAAAGAGATGATTGCAATGAGAAAGCGGTTGGTAAAATGGAAAGCTGTCCTTACCCACACTTCGACTTACTTTTCATGGGTAAACAGATTAATTATTTATGTCTGTTCTCAGGAGGTGATTCCTAGTTTCACTTTTGGAGTGGACAGAAACTTGTGACTAGTTCGATAGGACTTGTAGTCCTGGTTAAGTTGACTCAGTTTGGAGAAGGTGTTGCATTCCTCTGATCTCTGATTTTTTCCTCTTGGCAGGATCTATGCTCAGAGAAGAGTTTTTTGATTGCTCTTCAGAGATGCATGGCTTTCCTTCTGGATTACTGAGGAAATTTAGACCCTTAATTCCAGGAGTTACAGCATGATGCCATACAACAATTGTTCTCTCAATTTCATATTGGACGTATTCCTGTTTCCTTCAAGAGAGCATCAGAAGCATCAGAACTCCTATGTGAGTTGACAGAGAGAGTCAGAGTGAAAAGTCATACAGATTTCTAATTAAATGTATTGTGGCACTTACAGGAGGGAAGAAGAATTTCAACAAAGTTACACTAACATTGTCTGTCACTATTTTTTCTTTTAGAGTGAGATCTTTCTAAATTCTCAGGCACTAGAACTGTATTTTCAACAGGTGGAGGTGAGAAGTGTCCCTGATCCTGGCTAAGGCACTTAACCCAGACAAAACAGATTTCAGCCATTTAAGAAAACTGTTGTGGAGAGACAGAGAAAAAAATAAAAAAACCCACAGAAAATCTCACACCTTAATGAAATTGCTTCAAAACTAAACTGGGATTTTGCAGCTCCTTTCTAATTCAGGAAACTGTATAAAGCGTGAGTAGAAAGTCAACATTGTTAATAACTGCATGCAATTCCTTTAACTGCTGTTGCAACCCTCATGACACTAATTCTTGCTAGCCTGTTCTTACCAATACATTACTGAGTCAGGCTGCAGTGTGAGATATCCAGGGCTGGAAACAGGGCCCAGTCACACAGCTGACAGGCCGCCTGCTGTAGAACAGCTGCATTTTATTTTGAAAGTTGTGGTTACTGTTTGTCTGTGTGGACTGAGAGAGTGTAGTACACTAATTTTCTAGACCTTCTGCACCTCTGTAACACTAAATAAACACATAATTTTAAATTTTTACTTGTACAGAGAGAAAAGGATTCCCAAGATTTTTTTTTTCCTTCTTCTTTTTTTAAGATGATTGATTGGTTGTAAATGACAGCTTCTACTTTTTGAAGAAACAGAGATCAGAAAAAAATAAAAAGACATAGTATGATCAGATACTGACATGAAAATAATATAGTAATGGATTTAAGAAAATTTGTGTTCTAATATCTGGAGATAATTACAGAATAAATTGTTTTAAAATATTTTTTGTCATATAAATTTTTATACATTTTCCTAGTGAAATTTTGCTGAACAATGAGGGCTTAATGCTTTTCAAGGAGTGTATTTTTCATAGATATTACTGCATTTCTATTATGTATTATTTTAATATTTTCCATTATTATCAATTAGCTTCATTATGAACTGTGGACTTTAGGTCTGAGAACCTACAGACAATGTATCAGTTAATACAATAATAATGTCCATAAGTTTGATGAATGATGAAAAAATATGTAATTAGCAAAATGGTGCTGGAATTTTTTCAAGCTTTCTGAAAAGTCATACTACTTTCCAAGAAGGTTCATAAGAAATAAATAAACTTACAAGATTTAGATAGTTTAGACCCACTGTTTTGCACTTCTTTTTTTAAAATCCTTCATATTTTGTTCTCAGAAGTAGCCTTTTAAGCAATTAGTTACTTTTAACATCTTCATTTTCATTTAAGTGCTCAACAATCAAGATAATTAGAATTAATTCGGCATTGTCATATTATGCTATTATACAGGCAAATCTGCCTCTTATCACTAGTATCCTGCAGGCACAGTGTTATCAGAGAAATATGGCTGGTCCACTTTATCACTTTAACCAAAGACTTCAAATGGATATAAACCAGTAGGATTCCCAATACAAATTTATGCAATTTCTGATGAAGAATTGCTTCTTAAGTGCTGGTATCTCTGTGCTTCAATTCAGTTTTTGAGTTCCTTCACAATTCATAAAAAGACTGCCTTTGAACAATTAATTTGGTTCATATTAATTTGTTGGGCGGATCTGCCTAGTTCTATTTCACATAAATAGAATAGTTGCATACAGAATCTGATTGAGATCAAGCACTGTTTGCCTGACAGTGTAAAGTGACTGTTTTTTTTCCCCTGTGCATTTCTTAAGTGCAAATGGTAAAAGAAGCTGAAGTGTATTTTCAGGAGGGAAGTCTCTTGGTCAGCTAAAAAGAAGTAGCACCTTCTCTGCAGATCTTCATTACAAATATATACCACATGTAAGTCACTCTTGGAAACCAGGATGTACTGAATGCCCTAAGGAGGATGCAACAGCTGCTCTTCAGAAACATATATTAGTTGCCCAGTGGCCAAAGAAAAAAAAGCTCATTTATCCATTTAAACTGATGTTCTTATTAGCAGCATAGTGATATCATAGATATTAAACAGCCTTTACTTTGTGTTTGACTTTTGGTTAAAACCAAGTCCATAAATCACAGCTAGCTGTTTCTGATGCTTGTCCCTGCAGTTTCCATTCATTAGGGTGATCATGGTCTTCTCTCTTTAACTCCTGTGATTACTTCCCTGCGATTACTTAATTCAGATTTTTCAGTGCAATACATTCTTGTGGCAAGATTGGCTTTGTCAAGGAAGCACAAGAAAAATTTAAAAGTTATTCAAAATTATTCAAAATTATTTCTGGTTTAGAAATCTGGGATAGAAACTCCTGTTTTCCACAGGTACTGTCATAAATACTGTGTGTTTGGAGCATGCTAGTCTTGCTGCATGTGCACAGACCCACAATGTCACATGTGCGTTGTGTACTGAAGTTTCCCAGGAGCAGCAAGCTCAGTATGCCTATGCTGCAAAGTTAATCTTCACATGCATAGTGAGTATGTCTGGAAATTTTGGACATTCCAGCTGGGGGCACAAACTTCTTCGGTTCCCAGACAGAGAAAATTTCTTGACAGAAAAGGGAGGACATGTCTGAGGAAATCCAGATGTACTCTGGCTCTAGTTAAGATTGAAATGAAAATTGAAAATACCCCAAACTGCCAGAGTCAGTGTTTAGCTACTTTCTCCATCTTTGGGAAAACAGAGTAAACTCTCTGCATTAAAAAAAAAAAAAAAAAAAGTTAAATTCTCTTACGTACTATTTCCCTTTTTCTGACAAAAATTTTCTGAGTGGTCTTAAGCTTCTCTGCTATATGCCAGGCACACTTTTCTCTTATCCCATGCCTTTTAAGAGTGCTTATCAAAACTCTGTCATAGTATTTCTGAAATTATTTCACTTTATTCCTATTAAATTATTATTTAAATGACTTCTTAAAATAATTCTATTTTACATTCTTTTGCTAAATATTTTTACTCATTTCTTGTTTTGTTACTTTCAAACAAGTGTAAGGGAGATTTTTAGATGATTTCAGAATGATTATTTGATCTAGCCTACCTTTAAGAATAGTGTAACTGTTTATCATAGCCTGAACACACTGATGCATTTGAAGAAACTCTCATTAACCTCAGTGGAACAGGCCCTAAAGGAGATGACTTGGAAAGATGCCCTCCTTGTCAACTGTTTGTCACCAGAGAGGATTTCGTGAGCAAAGTGAAGATTGGCAGCCGCCTTGGTCACAATGACCACAAAGAAATAGAGTTTATAATCTCTGTTGACAGAAGGAAAAATGCCAGCAAAGCCTCAGCTCTGGGCATGAGAAGAGCAGACTTTGGGCTGCTCAGGGAATTACTAAATAAGGTCTCCTGGGAAAATATTTTTGGAGATGCTGTGATCCATCTGTTCTGGTCACTTTTTAAACATCATCTCCTAAGGGCACAGGACCAGGCAATTCTCAAATATCAGAAACAAAGCAGGTCAGGCAGAAGGACATGTTGACTAAACAGGAATCTCCTCTTGGAAACAAGGCAAAAAAGGAGGTATATGCCCAGTGGAAACAAGGTTTGGTGACATGGAAAGAACATAGAGATGCTGCTTGCCACTCTAACGAAAAATTCGTGAGTCACAGCTCAGTTGGAGTTGACACTGGCCACCTGTCCACTCTCGGGGACAATTAAAAGAGGTTTTTTTTTGAAATATATTATTGGCAATAGGCAGAGTAAAAATAATATAAACCAGCTACAAGATGGTCAACTCACAAGTAGGGACATGGACAAGGCAGAGGTATTTAATGCATTCTTTGCCTGCATCTTCAGCATGCATGACAGACAGATCAAGGGCGTCTCAGTGCCCTGAGCTGGAGGACCATGACTGTGAGAATGATCAACTCCCAGATGACCTTGAACCTGTGAGGGATCTGCTGCTCCAGCTGGATGCCAAAAGTGGGGTACTCCTCACTTTACACACTGAGCATGATGTCACATGGTCTGGAATATCCCTTTGGTCAGTTTGTCCCAGCTGTGTCTCCTCCCAACCTCCCATTCAGCCCCACCCTTCTCCCCAGCACAGCAGCAGGAAAAGCAGCAAAGGCTTTAACTCTGTGTAAACCCTGCTCAGCAATAACAAAAACATCTCTATATTATCAACACTGTGTTCAGCAAAAATCCAAAACATAGTCCTATACGAGCTAATGTGAAAAAAAAAACAAAACTATATCCCAGTAAAAAACAGCACATATAGTTTAAAAACAGAAACATAAAATCTAAATTCCTTAGTCCTTTGGGAGAATCTAAGGAGAAAATCTGGAATTTCATATATATGCCACACTATATATATATTATGTATACTCCACGCGTTTTCTTAGAAAATTGCATTATTCATATTATTTGGATTCATTGGTGGTAAGGCACTAGAAGATTCTGTCCAGAGAAAAGTTGTAAATGCCTCATCCCTGGAAGTGTTAAATGACATGTTGAATGGAGCTTCGAGTAACCTAGTCTAGTGAAAGATGTCCCTGCCCACAGCAGGGGCTTGGAACCAGATGACCTGGTAAGGTCCCTTTCAATCCAGGCCATTCTACTATTCTATAGTTATCATATCTCTAGCCAACAACAAATATTTTCATATTCCTGACTTCATGCATCTTGATACCAAGAAGAAGTTTCCGTTGTTTAAATATCCATTTAATTGCATTTTGTTTCGCTTTTCTAGCTTAACACCTGCGATACATATACAGATTTTTTTCTGTATGGTATTTTAAAAAGATTTGTGTTAGAAAATGTTAGACATATCAACTGAAGTCTCTCTTGCATAAATCTCTTAACTGAGTGTATATCTTTCTATTCATATACAATACCTAAAGTCTACAGGGACATCTCAGTACATATTATGCAGATGACTGTTATTTATGGAATGGGATCACTTATTCCCCAGGTGGTTGTAAAACTGCAATCTCAGTTTGACAAGAGACAAATTGGTTTAGAGAAAACAAATTATTCTGAAGTCTTTAGAAACCTGAGTGGTGTTGGAGCATGGTAACACGGTAAGTAAATGTAGGAGAGGATGATTTAATCATTCAAGACCCATGTATTCACTTCAGCCCCAAACTTGGTGGCCTCTGAAGACCTCATTGAAATTTGTCCTGTCCTTCCAAAATTAGGACACAGCACTCTAGGTGTGGTCTGTCACTGCCTTGAAACTATGTGGAAGAGCTCACCACTGGCTTATGTCCAGCTCTGAAGTCTAACAGGACCACCAGCCTCTTTCCCCAGAGTTGTTCCTCAATCTGTTCATCCCTGTCTTTAATATTGCAGGAGATTATTCCTTCTTGGGTTCAAACTTTGCATTTGTCATTGAGTAAGAAGTGTATGACCCTTACATGAGATGTAACAGTGGCAATATACAGTGGTGTTGGTGTGGTTTGAATCAGCCAATCATCCTTTTACCAATTTTGAAATCAACACGCAATGTAAGGAATAAATACCATGTTTAGCAATACCGAAGACTCAGATTTTCTTCCCCTTGTCGCCATCACTTTGATGCTAAGCCATTCAAAAATAATAAAATCCACTGTCCTTCCTACCACTGAAAGTTCTTAATGAATTTATTCTAGTATAAAATCCTAGCAATAAGAATCTAATAGAGCTCATTCTTTCACACAAAATTTCTTCCTCGTCCTCTTGTTTTGTAGCTCATAAAAATTATTACAGCCACAGAAGAGTAAGAGAAGAAAAATAGGTCTGTCTTTAATGTTCTTTTTAAGATAATGTTTTTACATGTAAATTTGCCAGATTTTTAAATGATTTTGAATACTGTTAGTATTCAAAATTAGTTGTATGTCAGATCATGTAGAGTGCATTCATCCAAACATGAAAACTGAATATCAATCAGGAGATTTTTTTTTATATTTGGTAACATTTAAATTCTTAATTGAAATCTTTTAAATAGAGATGATATCCAATGAGCTTTATGTAACATTAGATCACCCAAGAGTTTTCTACAATATCTCCTATAGATTCAGTCCAATATGGTAAAAGTCAGGTTTTAGAACTTGATCAGAATGCAGAGTAGGTCAGGCAATATTATAAAATTAAGAACATTGTAATATTTATAACGAATATTCTCCTTTTGTCTACAAAAGTAATTTAGGCATTGATGGATCCCAGTTGCTGTGTTTCCTATCACATTAACCTCAGTTATACAGTTGAAAATTTATGGCTAGAATTTAACCTATTTATTTTGAGCAGCTAAGTAACCACTATCACTTTTTTGCTTCATTTCAATGATAATGATGTATAAATACAGAGTGGAAACTTGTGTTTTGTTAGCAAATTAGTCAGGCTAGGTTAGTTTCATAGGAACAGTGTTTTGCAATCTTCCCAAACTATCATTTAAAATAATTCAAGAGTTGAAGAAGAGCTTACAACCTCAGGGAAAAGAAATCTGGAAAGAAGAAAATGGATATTCTTGTAGTATATTTTATTTTGCTTTTTAGTAACAGATATAATGACTATAACCCACTTCCAAAAAGAGGTTGAAGTGGGAAGGAAATGGGATTTATTTGAATCTTCTGTGTCTCATACACAACAGGACTGGGAGAGTTAGAAAGAGTACCCAAAGTTACTCAGATGACAACCATATCCTAATAGTCTGTTCAGCAGTTCCCTTGAAGTTAACAGGCACCACTGTCATCCAGCAGGGATGAATGTCTGTATACTTGCAGATCATGAATGGAGCCAACTGAAATGCAAGAGCAGATAACATAAATATGTGCTGGAATTATAGCTGGATGCATGAAAGCAGCTGATTCTGATAGGGATAGAAAATTTTGAGACTCTATAGTACAGTATGGGTTCTTGCACAATTTCTTATCTGAGCATGAGCTAAGGAAAAAATGCATCTGGAAACTGAAAACATGAGCACTGCTAGCAAGACTCAACTGGGTTTTGGTTTTCTGATAGAAGAAAAGCATCTGGAATTTTTGCTTTAATTTTTTTTTTTTTTCTTTGCACGCTTTAAAGAGTATCAGGAGAGACATGATACACTATGGACCATGCAACCAGTTAAGTACTGAAAGATCAAAGGAGAAAGTCTGGTCCTACATACATGCACTGAGATAAAGAAGTATACATACTATGTCAAACTATATTTAAAAAGCTCAAAATATTGCCAAAAGTTTATTTTCATTATGTTAGGCAGTAATAACACTGTATTCCAAAATTCCTGGTTAGGGAGGAAGAAGTACAAAAAGAAAAAATATAACCTTTAAGAAAATTATTAATTAGCTTTAGCATTTCTTTTGAGTTATTTCAAGACACTTCATAGGTACTCCACAGTAGTATTAAATTTTACTTTTGGCAAATATGTTCATGTAATGCTGGTCAGAATGTATTGCTAATATTACTGTTTTGATGATAGGTTTTGAAGCCTGTAACAGCCATTACTTAGAAATATTTTGAGAGTGGAATTTTGTCCTTTTCTTTAACTCACTTTAAAGGACTATAAAAAGTAGAATAGTTTCATAATACTATGATTACCAAAAATCTTATGAGTATGTTAAAAGAAAACAAAATCTGCTTAGGGACATAAAAGAACATATACAGTAAAACTTGTTCCAATACTAGAAATGGAATTTTGACTAATAACTGGCCCTGACCTTGAATCTCCTGAGTCTGAGGTCTGATCTCAAGTCAGGGCCATGTCTTTGTAAAAAAAATATTGTCTAGACCACAAGCAGTGGAAAATTCTTCAATCTTACAGTTAATTATGTTGAGAAGAAATGAACCCTGAGAACTACTTAAGGCGCTGCAACTGTCAGACAAATAAATTTATATTTTATAAGGTTTGCATGTCTCTTAGTGAAATAAATTTCACCAGTAATTTTAGTTGAAATATTCTTTTGGGTTACAGGCTTTCCCTGTTTGTCTGTGTCCCATGTAATATCTGAGGAATAAGCGAACAATATATTGTGAAGACTTCAATTTTAGGGCAAAAAGGAGCTTTATATGCTGAAGAAAACTTGTAGACCCAAGAAGAGAAATCAGAAAGAAGTCATTTAACTGGACAAAAAAGTGTAAATGTTCACAGAAATTCAGAGAAGCATTCTTATTTAAGGTTATTAGAAACAAGATGACAGAATTCCTGCCTGAAGACAGAAGTCAGTGTATTTAATTTTTTTAAGTGCTCAGTACTTCCACCTCTAATGATAGAATATTCTCTTTTTCTTTTTTTTCTTTTTTTTTTTTTCCTCAAGCTATTAAGATTTTTTCCTATTTTTTGGAAAAATGTAACGTAAGAAATTGTATGTAAGAAATCATACAACAGCAGTTGAATTGACATAGTTGAGATCAATTTCAAGTAAACTGTACATTAAAAAAACCAGGACAGAACAAAACAAAAAACCCTGGAAAAGTTTGTGGAAGACAGAGAAATAAGATAAAGATGTATCTGTGCTGGGGCTTGTCAAGAAGGTAGATTGTAGGGGATTTTGTTTGTTTTATAAAGGAGCAGTAAGAAGAGGGGATGACAAAAGGTAGTGAATACTGTTGGGATGAAAATGTCCTAAATTTGCTTTAGGTCTTTCAAAAATTTAGTTGCCTTCTTAGAATTAGCTCTGTTAAATCTGCCTTTATTACTCAGAATGAAGACATTGAATAACATTCAAAACCTTTAGGTCAAGTTAGGAATACATTACTTCTTTTATTCTTTTCAGACTTTTTATTGAAATATCATAATAACTGGTGAATTAATTGCCATTAAAAATACATACATGGAGAGAAGGTCTTGATTGGGTCCTATTTAAAAAAGATATTTGTTCATTCTTAGTCTTTTAACTATTACCCCAGCTAGAAACTTGACATCGCTGCCTGCACAATAAAGACATATCCTGTCCTTTGTAATTTTGTAAGAGCATATGATCTGCAATTAACTTAGCTGATTCTAAAAAATCAAGAGTCATTCAATCATGAAACTTTCTACCATGACCTAGAGCTGAAAGAATACCCACTGTGAGAGAATTATATAAGCTGACTATCCAGAACAGCTGGAATTGCTTAATTGGTTGCAATTCCATTTTGAATACTCTCCTTCATATCTATCTCTTTGAGACACACTCACGTTAGGGAAACTTCCCAGTCTGATGATTCGTGACATTCTCTCGTAGTCACACTCCCAAGGTAAGTGACTTCTGCTGCTGGGATTGAAGCCCCTTCAGAACAGGCAGACACAGGGAGTGATGCGAGCCCTCCCACATATCACACTCTCGTACAGTCAAACCAGGTTTCCTCACCAGTTTGAGCCCAGGTTTGCCGTAGAGGAATCTCAGCTGTCTCATTCCATAAAGACATTTATTCATGGTGCATAAACACAAACAGCCTGAGTTGGTGCCCCCAAGGAGTACAAAAGAACCCTTGGGATTTTATACCCTCACAGTTTGCCTTTATACCCACACAGCCTTGCTCTTCCCCCCATGTCTTCCACTCTGGAGGTATCTCTGTGTCCATATACCTGACTGGCGCCACTGGTCCTCATGACTTTTCTTAACCAAAGGATTTTCAGTTCATGGCCTCTTGTCTATCTGTGCTCCCACCCAGAGCTCAATATACATCTCAGTCTGCATCTCTAGCTTGCAAACCAAGCAACCTTCATCAGATGTATTCTTCAACATCAGATCTCAGAGAGATTATAATAAACAGTCACACTTTCAGCTGAAAGAAAAAATAATCTTTTATTTGTATTGTGAGAATTATAATTTACTGTTTGCTAAGTTACTGTCAAAATCGTTCATCATTGTGCTACTAAATTTTAACAATTCAGGGTGGTGAAAGGTATACTCTTTTGTTAAAGTTTATTTCTTGTTTTCTTCCAATTGCTCAAATACACAAGGAGAAAGATGTTTCCACCCCTCTGTGCTTTACAATTTTATTGCAAACATAGAACCATTTGTTTAGGAAAACAGAGGGAGACAACCAGATAATGCAGAAAAAAACGTGGTGTAGATGCTTGATGAAAACAATGTTCTTCTGAGAAGTGGTAAATGTGAATTTTGAATTGTCTGGGCTTTATGATACTTTAAATATAGGACTGGTGTTTTAAAATAAACTTCTCCTTTTCTTTAATTTCAAAAGAACATAACTAAGTTTTGTGTAATCTGAGAATCCCAGGCTAGTCCTTGTGAATTAAGTTTTCTATAAATTTTTTCATAGGGGCAAGACTCCCCTGTCATCCCTCCTTAAGTCAAGAACACTAATAAGGAATTAACATGCTTGAACTGTCCCACTTGGTGTCAGTTTAGGTTACCCAGGATGACAGGAATTGCCAATCTGACACAATACTCATCCTCTTCTGAAGCAGCCATTAGAATGCCAACAGGATACAGCATAACCTTAGAAATATCATCAGATGGCAATACTCAGGCATATGACTCCTATGCCTGGGCTTAAACAGTTGTAATAAACCGTAATAAACTTGCTTTGCCAAGCTTAAGACTGCATCATTAAAAAATATCTGATAAGGTAGTATTTTGTCTTGGCTAAATTGAAAGAAGCAATATGTTAAATTAATAGTTAAAAAATAATTTTTGGATCCCTAGTAACAAAAGTCTATTGGGTAGTACATACCCAAAATTGCCTATTTCTTAATATGTCAGAGCTGATCTGGTGTCAGACACATCTACATCATGGACTATTATTGCATTTAAAAGGAAGGACCACAATTCATTTTTGTACAGCTCTTTGCGGTTCTTGGAGTACACGTCCATATTGTGTTTTCACAGTTAAGTCAATGAAGTTAATGACAGCTGTGGGTTCTAGGCATAAATTGCACATATATAGAGTGCTAACTGCTGGCAGATCTTGCTTTCAATTTTCAAGGAGAGATCTACAGATGGCTCCCTGTTGGATGTCTTTGCTTCTGCTTCACCAGGAGGGAAACTGCTTTGAGAAAACCAGCAGCACAGCTCAAGTGTGTATTGTAAGATTTCAAGTGCAAACTAAATTTGCACTGAAAAGAAACCCTTCAAAGAAACCCTGCAAGACACTAAGAAAATAATGCATCCACTGTTTGAGTTCACAAATGAGCAAGTAAATGTGGCCTCTTACCCTCTGTACTTTGTATATCCCAGCACTTAGACACTCACTTTGGAACATCGTCTCTGCTTTTTCTATTTATTCAGACAGATCTTGAATGGTGAAACATACTAAGCTTCTAGTTCCTAAGTGAGACAGGTTATTAGTTCAGGTAAGCTAGATTCCTCTTTCCATTTTATGGATTTTTAGTCCGGTGTTATTTGTATTCCATTTCAACAGAAGGAATAGAGATTGCCCATCTTCTTCCATAGAAAAATACTATTTCTTTTTCACATGTGCACAGGCTGCCACACCTGAAAAGGAAAAACAAGCCTTTCGCAGTGTTCAAAAAAAGTGTTTGATTCTTTCTTCCATCAGGGATGGGTTTGTTCCAAATCCTCTATGGATATAATAAAATGTCCTGTAGGCTTCCATGCTTCAGCTCTGTATAAATACTGTATTCCATTTGCACCTTGAAGATAGTATTGCTTGCTGGCTATCTGTTTGCTGGTTGTAGCGCATCCTAAAATTTTCTTGCTTTAGCTTGAACTTTAATCTGGACACACCTAAGTCTCTTTATTAATTCCAGAAACAGATTTAACAGATTGGAAAGCATGAGAAAAATAACCACCATTTCTTTTACAGGTAATGGTTCCTCATATTTATTTTGGATCTGTAGCTAGATGATTCCTTCTGTTATTTAAAATCCAATGACCTTTAGATCTCGTGATAACATCACTCAAAACAAGAGTAAGAGAAGAAGGATCTATATTTAAGAAGGATCTAACTTCCAGCAGTCAGTTTATTATCTTAACAGAAAATAATTGTTTTCTAGCTTGTCAGAGGTGTTAATTGCAAACTGTATATTTAAATTATTATTGGCATGCATTAGTGTGGTACATCTGGTAGAAAAAAAGATGATATCATTCTTAGCCATTTCTGTAGCACAATCTTTTCCTAATTACTCTCTCATTAATCTGAATAGCTAAATAGTTGGTATTCATACCCGTAAAAAAGAATCCTGGTTGCTACCCTGGGGAAGTTGTTTTTTCCTTTACATGATCTTTTTTACTTAATATCAACACTAGCACCAAAATTAGTTGCATGCCACTTAAATATGTGTAACCAGCTGTGAATGTATTTTTTTAGTATGCAGCATGAAAAAGTTTTTCCTTTTCTTGAGCTATAGGTGTTAATTGGTATCTTTGTATCTTGCTAATTAAGTTCTAGCAACACCTTTTCCTTCTTCCTTACTCTGAATTTAATGAGCTCCCTTGTTGTAATATTTTATTAGATAATTAGATAAAACACAACAAAAAGTTTTTTTAGAGGAACTTTGAACAAGGAGGTTCAATAGATTTTAGAAAGACAACGTGCATTCACTATCTTTTGGCTGATTCAGATTGTAAGTTTTCAGGATTGAGTATGAAATACTCCTAAATCATACTCTTCGTGCATAAAGCTATTTTCTGTTCAGCCTCAGTTACAGGTTCCCAGGCACTGGGCTCCCTCTTTCCCATTTCTTCCCATACTTTCTAAGCATGAACATTCAAAAGCCAGCTTTTTATAGAACCCATATTCAACCCTAAGACAGGAAGGTGGTTATGAACCAGAACTGAGGGATTTTTCATAGAATGTGTAGATTGTGTGTTATCTGTCAGCTCAGGATGTTCCTCCTTGCATACTTTGTCCAACTGGATTAGTTTTGTGATGATCATCTGCCATAGTAGTCAGACATGGCAACCTCATTGCAGGCAAAGTGATCTTTTCTTTTTCGTTTTTTGATCTAACCTTTGACTCTGTTCAAACCTAACCCCCAAATCAACAACAATGAAAAAGAAAAAGAAATCACTTATTTTCTGTTTCAAAGAGAATTGTTTCAGACCCTAGTGTGAAAAAAACTCCATATAATAGAGCAACAAAAGATTGTGCCTGAATGTTAAACAAATAAATCGAGTATGTTCACTCTTTATCACATATAATTGATTTATAAGGTGTTTAAAGATTTTAAGGGGTTATAGACAATATTTGAGATAGCATGTCAGGCTTTCAAAGGTTAGGAGAAATTTAGAAATGCATACATATTAAAACATATTTATTTATAATAATTTAATTATTATCCT
>VXBN01016493.1:307267-356222 GCA_013397395.1 Sinosuthora webbiana | reverse complement strand
AAAAAAAAAAAAAAAATCAATAAAACCCTAAAAAAATACTGTTTCAATCTAACCTATTAAATTAAAAAGTAAGGTTAGAACCTTACTGATAGTGTCATGAAATCCTAATTGTGTTTTTCATGTGCTTTTTTTTGCTTTATTATTTTCATTGTCATATTTTTCTTAGGATTGCAAGAGTTTTGTACCATTTTCAGTTTTCATTAAAATACAAAGATTGCTTTGAAAACAGCTTAATTTTGTACAATTTTCTCATTTAATTATTTTTTTTTCACTGAAATGGATTTATTCTGAGACTTTTTAAAGATACTTCTCCACTACTTTGAAAGGAATTATATATAACATGATAGATTAAGTTTCAAAAATACAGAATCTTATTCTAACAACAAAGAACATTACCAGAACAAGTACTGGTAGCTGAATACAGTCACTAAGAGCACAATTGTAAGAGAGTCATGAGAACAGAAAGGTGCATACATTCATACATATGTGATAGATACAATTATACTGTGAAATGTCCTAAAATTAATTTCTTACAATTATATTTTAGGACAGTTTGAATATGTACTTAGAGTTCTACAGGGTTTATGGTGTTGGGGTTTTTTGGTGTGGTTTTTTTTGTTTTTTTTTTTTTTTTTTTTTTTTAATATAAAAATAAATCCTGGTTCTGCAATCATGTACAGTATCAGGTGATCTTGTGAATCTCCACAGGATAAGCCATGTGAATAATGCTGTTTGGATCTGTAAAAAATATTAATGTAAGAAGTGGTTCTAGTGAGAATTCCATCTAACTGATTTGTTCATAGAAGCATTGTTGTACCTTTAAGTGTTTTTATATATGCTTTATATGTATGCTTCTCGTGCTACTGGACAGTAGGAATTATGAGAGGAACATTATTTTGGAGAAGAAAACTCTTCTTATCTTTATAGTTCTGTAATTATAATGATAACTGCAGTTTGTATTGAGAATTCAGAAATTGCTCTCTTTCATATTTCTAATAATCTGAACTATATAACACAATGAAAATGCTACTCCTTCTGTGATTTATTTGCATTGTTATGAACTGTGATACTCTCCATACACCTTACAAATTATGTTTGATACTGAAAATTTTTCATATATTTCTGTGTTAGATTGCAAACTTCATTTTGAATCCTTGCTTCAGTTCATTCTTTACATGAATATTGGACTAAAATAAATAAATAGAAAATAGAGGAGAGAAATCTTACAGTAGAAGAGTAGGAAATGAATAAAGAAAGGATTATGAGCTCTCACCTAATGATTTTGTTTGACTAAATAAAAAAAGAAATTTGGGCTGGAGCATGATCACAATTCTACATTATTACACTACTTCAAAGATAGCTTAAACATACAACAAAAATGCAGGATTAAAGTAGTAGAAATTATAAAATTATGAAAATTATTATTTAATTTTGGAATTTGTTTATTTCCTCTGTCTTTTATTGGAGGTGTGAGTGGTGGGGGCTTATGATTTTATGAAGGCACATGGCATGATATTAGTTGAGCTGAAGGTCATGGTATCATGGGTGAGTGCCCAGTATTCTTCACAGCCATCTCAGTGAGCATCACTTGCTCTTTAGATTGGTTATTGCTTCATTACTTCAGTTTCTCTCACAGGCTTCTGTCCCACCAGTTGTTTATTTTTCTTCTTGAATAGAGGTTTTTCTTTGTTCTGTCTCTTATCATACTTCTTTCTACCTCCTTAATCTCCACTGTTAATAATAACAACATGTCATTTTGCCCCTAAGTTCTCATTTCCTCTGGATCTCTTTCCCTCAAACTCTTTTAAGTCCATCTTTTTCCTTAATCAGCTCCAGCCATGGTGAAAAATTAGAAAGAGGCAGTTACTTTGACTTTGTTCCTTTTTTGTTTACTGAACCTGATGAACGTTTTGCTAGCTGAAGACTAATTTCATTCCTGTGGCCAGGGCTAACAGATGCTGGCAGTAGTTTTGATTAAGAGGAAGAGCCTGTGAATTTTGAGAGGGGAAGATTTTACTAAGAGACTTTTAAAAACCTCTAAGCATCAAAAATAAATAAACACTGCCACAAAACTTGTTAGTGTTTTCTCATTTTTTTTTTCTATCCTCAACTCAAACACTGAACCCTTAGTGAACAAATCTATCGAGGCATTTTATATGATGGATATAATTTGCAGGCCCTGTAAGCAATGAAGTCTCAATGAAAAAATGAACTGAAATGCTTCATCTGAATAATGTTTTTATATTAAAAATACTTAATGGAACTATTAATTTTTGATAAATAGCTGACAGATTTTAATAAGTAAAAATATGACATTTTTTTTTGTCCTACATTTTTTCTTTTAAAAAGATTTTATGTTGCACTTAGGTTACATTTAATCTGAAACACAGTGTTGTTATTTTAATTTATCATTAAATATTTAGGAATTTAAATTACGTAAATATTTTTGGGGACATTTTATTGGGTCTTTTAAATTTGTCCTTTTGAGAGAAGGAAAAAACCTTGAATTAGTTTAAACATTGCAGATATCAAGCTGCTGAACAAATTAAAAACAAAAACATAGACTTAGTCTAGTAAAGAAATAAATTCAATCCATCCTCTCCTTTTTAAATTCTACTTCAATATAAGCATTTAAAAAAAGCTTAGCAAAATTGTTACACAGTCTTTAACTATCATCTATTTCTTTTGCTTCATTTGCCTCCATATGCAGAGAGGCATTAGCTGAAAGGTTACCACAAACTATTTGTCCCTTCCTTCCAGTTCAGTAGTCAATAGATTATGAGGAAAAAAACAACATCTTTGTATCTGAATAAATAATAAACAGTATGTATACTCTAATTTTTACAGCATATATTTTTCAGAGAGTTAGTCTTTGGCACATGTCTACTGGAAAAATTGTTTCAGATTTTATGTTCTTTGCACACCATATTATTATTATTAAGAGCATTTATTATCTTGGGTAGATAATCATGGCTTGTTAGACCTTTTAATCTTCTAGTGTAAGTAATGTTACAGACAAAGAGTAGACAATATTGGGAAATCTAACATCTTATACTTACTTCAGAAGACACTTACTACTAAACTATTTTTTGATAATTCAGTCACATCTCTTCTCCTAGCCACAAGAAAAAAACATTATTTTTTAAATCAAGACATTTATATTATCTGTCTGCATACTCTCCCTGCAGAGTACTTCTAGAAATTAACTTAGTTTACTGTGTCTAGCCTCTAGGGACAGCCAGCAGGCAATTTTGCCTAACTGTTTTTAATGTGTGGAAATACACCTCTCAGCTATTCATTGGATCATGTGGAGTTTTTATTGCCTTTAGGAAGATACTGCACAGCAAGAAGCCCAGCACTGGATTTGTCTGGGAGAAGAAGCTTTTTTCCCCCAGCCTGTGCCGTTGGTGTAGTTAACCCACATTTCGTGACTGGAAAGCAGCAGTGCTGGTTTGGGATTGCAACATCACCACTAAGCCACACCGTGCCACCTCACTCAGCCCCACCCTTGAGAATTAATGGCTGTTCACACCATCAGCAACTGACAAATGACAACATGACAAATAATTTTGAAGATGGTATTTTAAGATGGTTAGCCTCTCTGCTATTGCAAAGTTCATGACATAATTTTACATTGTTAGTTGTCCTTGAATAACTGCTGATAGAAATGGAATGGGAAATAGTCTCCTTTTCACTGGTGATTGTTTCTATTCCCTGATGATTTGTACTGGGATGTTCTGTGAACTGTGGCACACAAAGCATGCTATTGAAATTCTGGTTATTAAATCCTTCCTTTCCTCTTGACATTGTGCACCAGGATTGCGTATTGTAGAAGAGAAAGTATTACCGAATACTTTATCAGGTTAGATGAAGGGAATTTCTCTGTTCTGAAAAACTGAACAGTTTTGCAGACTTTTCTCATGCATGAATAAAGATATGGAAGTTTTAGATCAAAGACCAAACAAAAGCTTCTTGTTTGACTGATATTTTTTTTTTCTTAACTGAAATGAAGGCTTTGACAAAATAATGTAATTTCTTTCCCTTTCACTCAACTTCTCAGAGACTATCTAACTATTTCCTAAATAGTTTCAAGGGTAATAGCAGAAATTCGTTCAATTTTTGTTGCATGTTTCCTTATAAATACATTCAGGTATGATGGTTTTACCTTCAAGATAAAGCACATTAAAATATATCTACTTACTTTTATTCTACTCGATCATCAGTTCCTGTAGTGCACCATTGGGTGACCCAGAAACATGAAAATGCTCTCATGAGTTTTTTTCTTCTCCAAGTCAACAAAAGTATGTTTCACTGAAGTGTGAAGAAGGAGAAGCCTGTTCCTTTAGCTGGATGAATACTGAATGAAATTACTTATTAGCCACTCTCCTGGTGAACCACTCAGACTTTATCTGAATACCTTGCCACATAGACATCAGGTCATCATCTGCAGCAATTTTCAACAATAAACAAAAACAAAAACAAAAAAACAAACAAAAAACAACAAAAAACCAAAACCAAACCAAACCAAAACAAACAAACAAACAAACAGAACCAAAACAAAAAAAGAACCCAAAAGAACCGCCCCCAAAAAATAAATAAATAAAAAAATAAAATATATTTTCCCTAGTTAACCATGACATCCCATTTTAATTTTTTACCTTTACTTTACCTTTCTTTTTTTTTTTTTTTTTTTTTTTTTTTTTTTTTTTTTTTTTTTTTTAGTTTTTTTTAAAAAAATTTTTTTCCCTTTCCTTTCCCTTCTTTTTTTTTTTTTTTTTTTTTTTTTTTTTTTTTAATGTCAGAGTTGCTGCACAAACAGTATTCATACCAATCAAATTATGATTTAGTCTTACCCCATCAGGCATTTCATCGTCTAGCATCTCAAGCACTGTATTGGGAGAGGTGAGATATGGTTGGGAGGGGTGAGAGTTGATTTTTAGCACTTGTGAGATAGATAATTTTAACTCCTAATTTACTGCAGGGAATAGACAAGGCACAATTATTTCTGAATAAAATAAAGGTAATAAACCAAATTAAATAAAGGTAACCTCAGTATCTTTAGAAAAACCAACCAGACAAAAGAAGCCAAAACCCACATCAAGTCAAACCCACAAAAAACACTACTCTATTTTTTGTTTGAGAGACTCCAGATTTTTACTTTCAGCACTTTTTTTTTTTTTTTTTTTTTTTTTTTTTTTTTTTTTTGTATTTTAGCTGCAGGGAATGTATTTATGGTTGACTAAAATTCATTCATCTAAAAATCCTAAGACACAATTTGGTTTTGGTGTTTCTTCACTGACACACTCTCTTCTGTGAAAGTCTTGCAGATTTGAATCTCATATAGCCATATAAAATCTATTTCACGTCCTACATAGGAAATTTCTCTGCAAACATATTTGATGAATATATTTGAATTAGTGCTTTGCTCTATACCTGTGAGGAGAGGAAGAGAATGGATTTGGGGGAAGGTGTGCCATTTTGCCTGAGGGTATTGCAGACATGGGGGAATTAGGGTTGCAGAACCTCAGCAGATGGAAGAACTCCAGCAGGTGGATTTACTGTGCATAGTCAGCAGGGAGGCAGGCATTCCTGGGAGTCCACGATGGCCTAAGAATCATGAAAGAAGGTGGCTCATAGTATTTGGAATATTACTATAGATCTGTTTGTAAAACATTAGGGGAGTTCAAGTTAGGGAAGCAGAAACAAACCAAGGTAAATTCTGTCACCGGTAGGGACACGAAAGAACCACACCACTCAGGTTCAGAGGTGAGCAGAGAAAGAGAGCGAGTTTATTATCATTTTAGGATTTAAATAGAATTTGGGATTTGATCAAGGATTGGTAGATGAGAGCAACACCTTTCTGACACTAGTGGTCAGTTCACCAGTCTATCACAGACTGGTATGAAAACAATCTACTTGTTTATGGTACATTCGTGAGAGACTCCACTAGAAATATGTAAACATCATCAGAAGGCTAAAGAACAAGGCGACAAAATTCCTTAAAAGCAGTCTAAGTCCCGTCTCACTTTGAAAGCAGAAATCCCTGTTAAAACCCAAGACTTCTATACCTTTTTTTTTTTTTTTTTTTTCTTCCTCTCATGGGAAACAAGAACAGAAAGAGCAATAAAAACCTACTGGCATACACATGCAGAGTTTTATTGCTACTGCTGCTCATGCTCTGTGAGTGAAGAGAATGAAATAAGGAACTACACACTGAAACAGAACAGGGTAAGCAGGCTCTACTGCTGAGCAAGTTTACCCTCACCTTCAGATATAGCAAATTACTACTGGATTTAAAGGTACTTGCACTGCATGATCCCTAAATAATAATGATAAGCTCAAACTCTGTTATTTAATATTATATATAACCACATCCTTTCTGATGGAATCATTAATGTATAAACATAGTGATTATATCCCAGACATTTGATACTTCAATTTTAAATTGGACAATAATCTTATATGAATTAATCCCCAGATTTTTCTATTCTTTATACATGTTTGAATAATTTCAAAAGACAAATAGTAAAAAGAAATTGCACCCTATTAGGGTAGAATTAATCATGAATGTTATGAAGAAATATGTTCATTCTGAAGGGGTAAGTTGCTATTAATTACTAGAGATAAATTTCCAGTGAAGAGAGGTCTGTTGGTTTTAACACCTGTGCAATGAAGGCTTCCCAGAAGGTTACATGGCTTTTTATTAAGTCAGGATTTATTCAATTTTTTTCTATTTTGCATGTCATTTTGGGTTGTGTTTTTATTTTCTTCTAATTTACAACTTAAAGCTTGCAAGAAAATCAAATTGACAATTCATACTTTTCAATTCTATTGAGACACTTTTCTGGCCTTCTCACTAAGGCTAAACCAAAGAAAGTATATTCTAAGTATGTATTTAAATGGTAATATTTAATCTTTGGAAAGCTGTTGAATTTTCTTTTTAAAAACATTTTTTTTCTTTTAGCTTTAGAACTTAATGTGAATTATGATGTTTCATGTTTATCTAGATGTATTGTTTATCTGAAAACAGGAAAAAGTAATTTTCCCATATGTCTGGGTTAGAGATAGTAAATTCATAGTTGCTTCTTGTCAAAAGGTTAACAAGAGTATATGGGGAAAAAATGAAACCAGCACAAACCAATTGATGAAGCTCCCTTCACTTTTACTTTAAATGACTCAAACTAATGAAGATTTTTGTGATTATGGAGCATCCACAGACTTCTGGGACTAGATATGAGAAGTTCCAATGACAAGCATGTTGGGGAAGATGAATCAGGGAAACCTTATAAATATGATTGTTTAGCAAAAGATTCTGAAAATATGAAACCTATAATCGAAATAGAAATAGAAGCTTACTTTGAGCTATAGGATGCTGAGTCTTAGTTACTATATAACCTGAAAACAATAGCCTAGCCAGCTGAAGAGGAATCCCTCTTGATTAAACAATACCTCTCTGCTGGCTAAGGGATCCAAAGGTCGATGTAGCAAAACAGAAAAGTCTAAAGAGTAGTTTTTAGAGTTTAAAATATAACATAGTATGGTAATGTAGTAGTTCTTATAGGCTATATGTAGATTCTATAGGATTTTGTGTCTTGTATTGGTTGGTCACTGTAAATTAGAATATTCATCACAAAAGAAGATATAATGCATTGTAACAAGGATCTCGCTCTCTTACTGTCTCTCTATTCTCCGCTCTCTTGCTTCGGCTCTTAGCTCTGCTCTAATCTCTCTCTTACTGTCTCTCTTACCCCTGCTCGCTTACCTCCTCTCTATGCTCCACTCTCTTACTGGCTCTTACCTGCTCTCCCTATTCTCTGCCCTCTGACCGTTGCTGCCTTGCTCCCCCGGTTCCCTTCTCTCATAACTATTACCTCCTTGCTCTTTCCCTCGTTCTGTCTGGGACTTCCCTTCAGCCGAGGCTGGTGGCTGAAGGCAAGACCCTCTTTACCCACGACCCTTGCAATAAAACCACGTATTCTAGAATATCTCTGGTCAGCAGAATTCCTTCTCCCTGCCGTCGCGGAAAGACTTCCTACAAAGCAGAACACGTTCTTTCTGAAGGACTGGAAACTGAGGATAAAGAATAAGCACTTAAAATAAGGACATGGTGTTTCCTGCTTTAACTTTCCCACAGCTGCTTGAGTTTATTTATAACACTTTTGTTTAGACTTCAGTTAAAATTTGTATATCTGGATAAAGTAGAATTTTGAAGTCTGAAAATCATTAACTGAGCTGTCTGAATGTGTTCTCAGCAGCAGCCCTGTGTGGAATTTGACTGTTTTCCACTCTTTCAAAACATATTGACAAAGAAGTTTTAACTGGCAATCTCATGTATTCTATTTTTGGGGGACTTGACAGAAATATGAATTTTGGTGTTCTTCTGAGTGGTATGAATAACTCCGCACATCTCTGGAAGGTAATTTAGCATGAATGAATTCTTTGCCTTGATATTTATGAGTGCAGCTGTAGGCCATAACCCAAAGTCTGGAATAAATTTTCTGTGAAAGTGAAATATAACAACGATTTTATGAGCCCCAGATCATATAAAGTGTTTGCAAAATTAGAATGATTAAAGGATGATAAAGCACCAGGCTCAGATAAATTGTTCTGTCACATGTTTGGGGAAATAGAAAAGTTAGTGTCAGATATTTCTGATAACTCACCGAGGTTAATGAAGTAACAGAGGTGGCAAAATGTGTTTTTCTTTTAAAGTTTAAAAAAGAATCTATGAAAGATTAAAAAAAAATACCTGAAAAGCATACAATTGTTAGAAGAATAGTGTGAATGGAGCACAAAAGACAGTATTATGAACAATTTAAAACAATGTCTTATAAGGGATATGACTGATTTTCTTTATTTCTTTAAAAATATATATATTTACTAAATTTGTGAACAAAGAGGTAGTAGTGGAAATAATTAATGTGGATTTCAGAAACATTTTTATATGCCATTATACAAAAAGTGCATTTCTATGCTAACAGTGTTCTGGCATAAGAAATGCAGGAAAGGGAATTTGTGCAATAGCTAAAAACTGGCCCAGAGTTACTAACCAACTCTCCTTTTTATATGGAAATATAGGAATTTGGCATCTGAAGTAGAGTGAAAGGTGGCTCCCCAAATATTTCTGAGCTTGCATATTCAGTCAAAATTCCAGTCACATGTCATACTGCAGTATGACAAGCAGTTTTTAGTTAAACTGCATTTTATTCTTGAATAGGGAATTCTGTACGGCTATGTAGATTGGAGTCTTTTGCTACATATATATTCAAAAATTAAAAGGGTTAAGGGCTCATTCTCTTACCTTGATTGCTACTGATGCAGAACATCTCTCCATTGATTTAAAGTGTCTCCTTAACCCAAGTGAAATGATCTCCATAAATACACCCAGGAAAAGATTTCAGAATTTTCATGGGATTTCAATTCATGGATTAATAAATTATGGGTGCCCATTAGATGAATATATGTATGTGAATGGAAGATAGGGAAGAATGAACAGCTGTACAGGGATTCCTGTTTATCATATCAGAAAGTTCCTTAAAAGAATATTGTCTGTGAGGTTGCCTTCTCAGAACCCGAGATTATTAATACAAAATTCCTCCTAATTGGGTATGTAGATTTTACTGTGATTAGATTTCTGAAAACATGTGATTAATACAAAATAGTCCAAAAAGTTATAAAATCCTTAACCATATTTTTAAAACAAGATATTTTGTAATTGAAGTAATAGTTGTTTCTCTACACACAGTATGTGGTACTCATTAAGTTGTATGCACGCATTCCATTGACTGTATCATGGTAGCCATGCAAATATTTTTATGTGTGTTAGTTCTTGTTTCCATGACAGTTGAAATACTGTAGGAAATAATAATAAAAGAGTATGTCAGGTAGCATTCCAGTGACTTGAGAGCGTGTATCGTCTAGTGATTAGAAAGATTCTGTCTAATCTTGATGACTAGGGAAGAAGTAGGAGGATTGGGAATTCAATGAAGTATGTCAAATCTTATTAGTCTACATAATTTCCCCTTGCTGAATTCTGACAAGGCAGCACTGTTATTGAAACTAAGCAAATATTCATAGTAAATAATAATTGAATTAAATTTTTAAAACTATGTCAGCAAACAATTCTTTTCTTTCAAAAATTTATTTTATTTTCCTTACAAATACGTAGCTTGTTACTTGATATTTAAATGTTGTTGTTTAGCAATTATTAGTTAAATAAAAGATAGTGCGTCAATTTTATTACATCATTGGGTATGGATATTTCAAGTTTATGGTAATAATATTAAATAAAACAAATACCTCATTTAGTTCTCTGTTGACTTTTCTCAAACAATACGGCAGTTAATCATTACACCTGGGGGGGCATAAACATAGTTTTATTTAAATAATTAAAATTATATCACAAAAATCCATATCTTATTATAATTAATTTTCTTCTTTATTTCAGCCTGATCATTTTATTTTTTTGTGTTCCCTATGATAGGCAATAAGAAATTCAATACACTCTCTCCTTTCTTCAAAGCATTTCTCTACAGTTTATTTCCCTTCACATGTATTTTCTGTGAAAAGAGAAGAGAATTTCCTACCAATTCAACATAGTGACAGAATAGGCTTAAAATTCTATTTCTTTCTTTTGCCATATTGCTACTGCAATCAGATATGCTGTGGTGGTACATTCTATTTGACACCTCTTTCTCTCAGCTGAAATTTGTCCTTGAAATTTAAAAACTCTGTCATTTGACCTCCACAGTGATCTGTTACTCATCTATTACCAGACAATCTGTGAATAAACATTATCTGTTCTTAAATCATCCCTCAAGAGGTGGGCAGATTGACATTATGTTTTTGTTACCTGCTGAAGTTTTGTTTCATTTAAGTTTGGGGGTTTCTTCCCTTCACTGGTTACTGAAAGATGTTTGAAAGTGAGGGCGTGTAAGGAATCAAGAGCCCAGACGACTGATCCCGAATGAAGCGGAAACAAATTGACATCAGCAAGCAGCAGAGATAGTAACTGGCTGCAAAACAAGGGGTCATGATCTGAGGTTAAAGGGGTTAGTAGCTGAGAGGCAGCTCTAACAGTTTGTTTTTATACAAGGAAAAATTCAAATACAGAGCGTAGTGGCGAGAAACTGTAAAATACACAACAGAGAAGAAAAAAAGGTGTATTTCCTAAATGAAATCATAATTAGAGGAAAGTCTGTGAATTTTGTTCAGATCAGAGTTAAGCCTCAGAATCATAAGGGGGATTAGAAACAAAATTAACTATCAAAAAGATATTCTTTCCCCCTGCTTAAATTGTAGTCTAGGTAACTCCTGCTTTACTTTTATTCCTNTATTTTTAAGAGAATAATTTCTCCTACTCATTTTAAATTCACTTTTGACTACACTGTATTTCAGACTGAATTTAAACTTCTTCCTGATAATATGTGCAATAAGTCTGATTGTAGGAACAGTCTTTCATCTGCACAATCTATTTTGACAATAGCTTCTCAGTTTTCTGTAAGGTTCCATGCTCTAGCTGGAAATCTCATGTATCGTCAGATAACCTATGGATAGATAGTGGTACTTAGAAAAAAAGAAACAGAAACACATGAAAATGTTACATGTAGTAGGTGGGATGTTAGCTTTTTACATTTTCTCTTGATTTTATATCCATGGAAGCATATTTCTGTGCAAAGTGATAGTGGCTACAATTGATTTTGTAAGGAATTTTGGAATTGCTGTCAAAAAACTGAAATATTCTCTGACTTCACAGTGCTTGTTGACTGACATTTCTATTAAAAAAGCCTATGTGATGTAGTGAGATTAGAATGGAATTAGATGGAAGTTATCACATTTCCCAGAAAAGTTTTTACACATGGCATGTAAATTAATGACCATACAACTTTTCTCAAATATTCTTCAACATTTTACGAGAAACAATATGATCAGGCAACTGGATGGACTGAATCATATGTGAATCATATGTGAATCAGCTGCAACTGAAAGAAGTAAGGAAAATATGTAAACTATAATACATGATACAGCACTACGTTACTGTCATAGAAACAGTAAGGAGAATAGAAGAAAAAGCCATAAATTAAATAAGTTTATATTTCATTTTTCTTTCCAACTTTGTGGCAGACTGACCAAAAATGAGCAAGAAAATTCTCATTGTAACTTTGTTGTATTCATAACAGGATAAATAATGGTATGCATACTTCCAGTATTAACAAAGCACTCCAGTTCTACCAGTGCTAACACATTGCTGCTGGAGTTCTGGCGTAAGGTAGTGGTAAAGCTAATATGTGTCATGTATACAGATCCATATAGTAGACTACAGACTCACTAATCTGTCTGGCTTGTGTTTCTTCTTCTGCATGATTACAGAATACTGCGTTCAATACAGGATTTGGTTTTTCCTTCCACCTGAACTTTCTCTGAGGAAATCAGTAAAAAAGAATAGAATAGACTTTAGTGGTATTTGGAATGTATTTACCTACAAGTAGAGATAAAATGTTCAAAAAAACCTCGAGTAGCCATTTCCAATCAATGCCAATAAAGTAATAATGTTATTTTAATTCCTATTTGTTCTCATCAGAGTCTGAGCCTCCAAGTAAGACATAGGTGAATCTTAATTTCAACAAAGACTATAAAAAAGGGTGGAAGCAAACACATTGTGTGAGAAGAAACAAGTAGAGCTAAAAAAAATTAGCTGGTTTTCACACCTTCAAGTAATTATATTCATTAAATGCCTCTATAGTTAACAGCTGAGAGATAAAAAGTAAAAAAAAAAAAAAAAAACCAAAAAAAACCAAAAAAAAACAACCCAAACAAAAACCAAAACCAAAACCAAACCAAACCAAAACAAAACAAAACAAAAAAACAAAAAACAAACAAAAAAAAAATCCATGTCAAACGATGAAAAGTTTAAGTATCTCTATATTTATATGAGATCCATCATGCAGAAACAGTAGAGAAAACTCCAGCTGGGACAATATCAAACCAATTATAAGAAATCTTCATTATCGTGTTCATTAATGAAATCAGGGTATTTTATTTGCTATGTTTAGTTATTTGCTACATTTTCTTTCCTATTTGTCTGTATGCAAAGTTTCATAATGTTTGTATTTAGAATGAATGTCATTACTCTAGATATTAGTAAGAAATATTTTATTCAGGAAGAACTTTTCAAAATATGTTTTTCCATTTGAAAGTTTTAGTTATCTGGTCACAGGGAAAAAGAATGTTGAATAATTCAGAGGACCAGTCAAGTGCATGGAATGGTAAATCAATTACATCCAGTGAAAAGAGGGGATTTGCAATATAAACACAAAAATTGAATTGATTAGCAGAATATATTCAGAGATTTAGATAATTTTTAATGCATAAAAACTTTGGTATGATTGAGAGTGTTTTGAGAAGAATAAAGGACTAAATTTACAGCAAACATTAGTAAGCATATAATTTTACATTTAATGTTTAAGTTTGAGTTGATGGAATATAATGTCTCATTTATAAAATTTTGTTTTAGAAGAATGTGACTATGTGAACATGATTGTGGAATGAC
This sequence comes from Sinosuthora webbiana, assembly GCA_013397395.1. Classification (NCBI taxonomy): domain Eukaryota; kingdom Metazoa; phylum Chordata; class Aves; order Passeriformes; family Sylviidae; genus Sinosuthora; species Sinosuthora webbiana. The sequence continues at coordinate 342,673 of VXBN01016493.1, read as the reverse complement.
ATTCTGACAGTACTTATTACTCAGGCAAAATGAATTTGCATTGAAGTAAAGACAGTAAGACTATAAGGGGGTTTCTGCATCCCAGTTCTGGGTGCCAAATAAATATGCACTCCTACTTTCATTGGGTTTTTACTTTTCTTTTGAATTAATTTTTTTCCTCTGAAGTGTCTAGATTCATCTGTCTTTTCCTAATATCTCATCTATCCTTGATGTCACTCGAAGTCATTTCCCTATCCTGTTGCTTAGTTGTGAAAAGAAACCAACCCCTAAATGGCTACAACTTCCTTACAGATAGTTGTACGTAGCAATAAAGTCCCCCTTTAGTCTTTTCCTCAGGGCTAAACAACCCCAGATCTCTCAGCCACTCTTCATAGGGCTTGTTTCCGGACCCTTCATCAGCTCCATTGCCCTTCCCTGGACGCACTCCAGAACCCGAGCATCATTCTTGTAGTGAAGGGCTCAAAGCTGACCACAGGATTCAACGTGTGACCTCACCAGTGCCAAGGATAGGGGCACAATCCTTGCCCTGGTCCTGCTGGCCACACTACTGCTGATACAGGCCAGGATGCCATTGGCTTTCTTGGCCACCTGGGCACACACTGGCTCATGTGTAGCCGCTGCTGGCCAGCACCAGGTCCTTTTTTTCCAGGCAGCTTTTCAGCTACTTTTCCCCCAGCCTGCAGTGCTTTATGGGGTAGTTGTTATTTAAGTGCAGGACTTGACTTGTTCAGCTTCAAACCACTGAAATGGTGTCATCAATCCAGCCTGTCCAGGCCCTTCTGTAGATCCTACCTCCAAACAGATCAAAACTGCAGCCTAATAAACTGACTAAATAAGTGAAAGACCTTCAAGAAAGAATATTTGTGAAAACAAACAAACAAACAAACAAACAAACAAGATAATTAATTATAAGAAATTATCCTCGTGCCACAATTAGACTCCTGGCACATAGAATTCTCATAAAGGAACAATTACAAAATATTCCATTTTCAAAGTTTTAAATCAAGAACTTAATGTGGACTTGATATAGTCTGAACTTTTTATGTTTGCATCACGGTAACAATAACTAATGTAAAAATACCCCTTACTTTCCCTCAAGTAGTTATATAGACTACCAAGTGTTGATACTTGGGGTAATGTTATTTATAGTTCATGCAAAGAAAGGCTGAGAGTGAAACGTGTTATATGAAATAAATTTTTAAATTAAGTTTTCACTTTAATGTCTTCATTGATTAAAACAAAATCTCTGCATATTTCTGCAAATGAGGATATTAAGCTAAATAAATGAACTATAAAGTGTCTTAGCAAAAAACTTTGTTCATTAATTTGAATGGGTAAAATAAATCTAATGTACATTAACAAATGATGGCTTTATGGCTCATTTTCTAATGTCTGAATTAGAAAGTGAAGCAACCATGAGTTGCCTGCTCCTCTGGTGAACAAGATCCACAGTATTTTTACAATTAATTCCTGGCAGGCTTACCCTTCATCATGACCCAGAATGTGTCCTGAAGTCCCAGGATGAAAGCTGAGATGTCTCTGCCCTTGACCCCTAGTCCCCAACACTTCATTTTCAAAAAAGCTGAGTATCATTCAACAGAGTTGGTGGGAAACATAAGCTTTCTGTGTGAGGGAGCTGACAGTGCTGCTGAACCGAACATAACATTCAGCATGAGATCAATAACTCATGGTCTCCTTCTGAATGGGATTGCTTTTCTTTTGTGCATTTAAGGGGAGCCTGGGGCTGAGCTAGTTACTGCCTTGGAGTGATTGAATGCAGAGAAATGAATGAGCAGTAAAGCAGAGCTTGCCTGCCCTCCCCCTTTCCACTCCCCCTTCTCTTTTCCTTTCTTTTCTTTGCTTTTTGTTGTGTTTCAGGCCCAGTGTTGGCAGAGGAGGAGAGGGACAGGTTCAACGTGGACTGTAGAAGTGCCCTGGTGTGCCCGTGACTGAGGCAGTGAATGCAGCTGAGGGGCTGTGCCCTGTGTGCCTGCCCCACCGCAGGGATCCTCCACCACAGCCCTGACCTGCTGCCCTGGGGAGGTCAGCGCTCAAAGGCAGCCTGGGAAGACAAGTTAGAGTTACTAACCTCTCCTCAGGGCACTCTATCAGCACATGACACTGACCTAAACACCTCCTTAACCTAGAAATTAGGATCTTATACTCGGGAGGTAAAATGGTGGCCAGGGGAGAACTATAAATTCTATAGAGACTTTTGATGGCTGAGTAGGTGTAACTTACATGACAAAGGAGATACAATAGAGGCAGGCATTGCAGGACAGAATTAATGCATGCTTCCTAGTTTCTCATTTGTTGGTGTATGTTCACTTTAATTGACATTGGTTATGAGCATTCAGTGGATGAAAATAGTCATAAGTTCATACACTTCTCCTTCCTTTTCAAGGTGCCAAAGCATTAAGGATATTTCTGAACTTCATACAGGATACTACTGATGGGGGAAGCAACGTCTTTTGGAAAGACAAAAGCAACATCTTCAGTATTTCTGAAACAGGGATGACGGTGTTTCAGTTCTGTCACACGTTGAGTGCAGAACTTCCATGAATTTCAAATGGGATTTTGCATTTTTCTCAGCTTTATCTGATTTTAATTTGACTAAAACATTGATGAGAAAGGAAAAGATATTTTACTATAACATGGAATTTTAACAATTTCTGACAATAATTTTCTTTTATTTTATCACGACTTCAAGTTAATTTTTAGTGAGATTTTTTTTCAAATTGTCTATTCTACTATTGCAACCTAATTCCCCTATAAACTGATTGACCTCTGCACTAGAGTAAAGGGTTTGGTTTTCTTCTTCCTTTGCCATTGATTTTCGTAATTCTTCCTTTGCCTAATAGAAGTGACAAAGGAAAAGAGTGCTTTGACATCATACATCTTTGCTCAGCAGGCTTTCTTAAGCTTGCCTAACTAGTTAATTAAAAACATTTGACATTGGTCACAGAGTAATGGTCACTTAAATATACTGATTGGTTGCTAGTTCACACACTTTAAGTTTAAAGTACTAGAACTTTTAAGATAAAAAAACCAACCTTTTGGTATAACTGCCTGTCAGCTTCAAGCTATAATTATTTTATAGTCATGGTCTTTAATTGTTACTTTCTTAGAAAAGTTCAGTCTCCAATGCACGCATAAGTAGTAAAAGATTTTTACATACTGGTTTTAGAGTAAATTTGGGACAGCACTAATCTTGATAAAGTTTTATTTTATTAATTTGGACATAAAAATTTTCAAAATGTATATTATTAGAAGGAATGAAAAAGAAAGAAAATACAGTTATATCAATTTGAAAGACCACTCAAACAACTAAACAACACAATGTTTGAAAATAGTTGAATGTCTTTTTTGCCCTGTTTTTCTTCTTTCTGTAAAGGAGGGTAAGATTGAAAATTACCAGAATTAGCAGTTATCTCTTTTTACAAAATAAATAACAGTTACATGTGGAAGAATGTGAGAAATATGTATATAGATTTTTCAGTGTCTAGAAAAATGGGCTTTTACAGTATCGCAACCTCAACCTACATCTTTTATAGGGGAAGGAGAAAGAATTTAGGGAAAAAAGTTGAAAATTAACTTTATCTAAGTAAATACACTTTTCTCTTCCTTTTTAGTACTAAATTCTAACCATAGAAACCCCCAAACAAGCAAAAAATCTCCAATTCACAACACATTTCACTTTTTCAGTGACCAAAATTTAGCCAGTGAAAAATAATTCTTAGTAGACTTTCTGCAGAATAGATACAGCATATTTATTTTATTATTACTGAGGGAAGGGCTCCCAATTCTTAAGGGAGGAATGAAGAAATCCCCATTAATGAAAAATGTATATTCCAAAACAGTGCACAAGAGACAGATGTAAAATTAATTATCATGGATACCTAGATTCTTCAGCAAAACACATCTGAGGACCAAAAATATTTAATTTATTTACTTTTGGCATTCTCTTTATACTACTTTCAAGGATGATCAAATCATTAGCAGGAGCCAATCAGCAGAGACTGCATCTTCTGCTCGTAACCTGAGCAGAATATTGTAGCTGGTATGTGGCAGGGAGAGCAGAGCTGCTGAAGTGGCCAGGTCACTTCATCTAATGCATATTCACACTGAGGACAGCAGAAGTTACAAATGTCCAACCCATAATTTGAATAATACTAGGGATTCTAGAAAGAAGATGATGATAGGATATAGCTCTTTCAACTTAATTTTAGAAAGGACTTCTTACCCTATTTAGTGGTGGTAAAAATGTTTAGCAACAGAGCTGGAGTCTGGACTAGAGCACCTCATCAATACAACAGCTTCACAGTCTTCATTTTCCTCTTGTGTTTGATCCTGTTTATCATAATGGGGGGTGGGGAGTGGTGACACTTGTTTGTTTATTGGTCTGTATTGTTTACTCATTTTAATAGAGGGGGACAAAACAGAGGCCCATTATCCTTAAATTACAATAACAAATTAAGTTTTCATTGTACTTAATCAATGTCCTTATCAACACACCCAGACTAAGCACTTCTACTGAACAAATTTAACATAAAAATATAAAGAAAGCAAACGAAACCCCTACAGAACACCAGTGGATAGAATAACTCCTGAGAAACACAAGATGTTTGTTTTTTTTCTTTTAATGAATTTTCGTGTGGTTTTTGTTCCTGGTATATGATCCTAATATTCTGAGAAGAGAAACATTATTAGAAAGGTATGATTTTGGAAAATCCACTACAACATGTTCAAATCAATGTTTCCCTTGCAGAAAAAAAAACCCCAAAACAAACCCACAAAAACCCTCAGGAGAGAATTAACAGGAATTACTATATGGGCTGGTCTGCTACTTGTTTTTTATGCTTGGCTGCTTGTCAGTTGGCAGAAATCAATGGTTCCCTTTTCACACAAAGAAGAGAAGGAAATGGGGGTCAAATTTTTCCTTATGGGTAGTTTCAGTATAGATTAAGTATTGTACGTCTGTGTCTCCAGTGTATCCCCTAAAAATAAAATTTGCCATAGCATTTAAAAAATATGCATTTATGCATGCATTCACAGTTGATTAATTTATGTTACATTTCTCTTTCTTAATTTGCTGTAAAAGTTATTGTATTATAATAAACACCTATGAGGGCTAAAAAAAGGTAATTTATGCTTTACATTTAATGCTCTTTTTTTTTTTTTTTTTTCCCAAAAGTCATGCTGACTGTATCTAAAAACAAGACAATTTGAATTCCTTTGTCTAGAATGCCTTTCTTTTGATCCCAAAATACAGAGTACAACACATATGAAATGCTACCTGTCCAACAAGTAAAAGAAATTTCCCAAAGGAGAGTTCATCCAGCATAGTCATAGTGTCATGTGGCAGTAACCTGTTGTCTTTATCAATAATAATAATTTAGTAAAGAATTATTCAAACTAATTCTATATCTCAAAGGAACTAAATGGGGTACTGCTCAAGCTGCTAGAATAACAAATTAAATTCTTTTTGAAGATGCAGTTATTTTTGGCACTTAGTCAGGTAGGATTTTTAATGTTATTTGCCATGAATTTTCCATAGAATAATCAGGTGAACACATTGTCAGGCTAACTACTCCTCCTCTTTCATTCATGAGTATCCTGACTTTAAATAGCTGTTCACCTTAAGGTCAAGGGTGCAAAATCTCTTTTGATTGGACATTTATTTGTCTGTCAGGATTTGTGATGTGGACAGCTGCATTTCCCACTATGGTGTATTCATTGCATCATGGTCACAGAATCTGAATTATTTTATTGGTTCACAGGCATTCTTCAGTAAGGTCCTTTTGAGGACATTTTTTCTGTGTTTATCCATTGCTTAGCATGCTCTACTTTATACCCTTTACATTATATCAAATATCAGGGAAACTATTATTGCAAAATGAACACTTGCATGGCTGGCGAGGATTGCTGTGTTACAAAAGCTTCAGCAAAGCCTGTTGAAATCTGTACTTTGGGCTGAGGTTACAGCCTTAGCAATGCTGCAAGACAAACCTATTCTTTGCTGAAGATTATTGTTTTCACTTCCCTTATCCCATAAGAGAAAAGAGTGCTTTGATGGTAGCACTGAGGAATGGGACCATGAGAAAAATGTCCCTCAGTTTTATTTCAGTGCTGAAGTGAGAGACGTAGATGGCAAGTGTTGTGAGATAACGTCAAGCCCCATTCAATTATGTGCTTCTGAAACTTAGATCATTTCAGCGATGTATTAATGTCAAAAATCATAATTTAACTCCAAGTTGTTTACTTTCTTATATACTAATCTGTAGTTTCATCCAAATTTTGGTCCAAAGCACTTATTTATCATCGCTCTCTTTATTTAGGTTTTTGCCAAGAAATGAGAAATTTTTTTTTTGAGAACTATGCAAACCTTTTTCACTGTAGTCTTCACTAATTAAAATTAGAAAGAATTTCAGGATTGTGGAGGATCATCTGCTACTTAAAAAACACAATAAATTATAATTACCCTCCTGATACAATTTCTTGATCCACTCTACTGAAATTTAAGCAAGAACTAACTGATTAAGTTGCACCTCTGGTTTACACAGATGCACTGGAAGCAGTTTTAACACATGTAGCACACACATTTTGAGTCTTCATGTATATGTATAAGTAGTCTCTCCAAATTCCCAGTGAAATTAATTCAGAATCTAAACTAAGTCAATGAAAACCAAAAACAATAAAAAGAAAATCATGATTAATAAATGATTAATAGAAGCCAAATTTGCCTTGAGAATGATTTTTCCATCCTCTGCTATCCACAATAGCTGTGTCTATTTTACTCCTTTTCCTGCAAATTTCCTCTAAATTAATATTTATCCAATATTGTAACCCTTAATACATATAATATAGAATTATATATTATACAATATTTTAATCCTTAATAATAACCCCTAATATTTATTCAGTATTATGTATTTATTTAGAAGTGGAAGTTATTCTTCTAAATACATTAAAGTTTTCTCCAATGTAGCACAAGTGCAAGAAAGAAGATAAAAATTAATCAAAACAAGTGAGTAGGATGGCTCTTGAACAGGAACAGTCCATGTCTCTTTTAGAAACTGTACATGGATGTATTTACAAAGAGCTAGCTAATTAGTTGTCTTCTTTCTGATTTGGGCTATTTTTGGGGCTTTTTTTAGAGTCACATTTATCTTATTGTTTTACTTTGTCAGAAATAGCATTCTTCTTTTTGTTGTTAACTATTATTAAAAAATTATATGCATCTTAGTTTAATTATAAGAGTTCTAATTGCACAATTCCCATGTGTTCTCACACAACTGAAATTCAAAAACCTAAAATTAAAAAAATGTAATGTATTTTCTGTTTCCAGATTTTGTTAACTTTATATGCAAGCTATTGGACTTTATGTCATGATACAGCCTTTCTGCTTTTTGTTACTTCCTAAACAGAAATCTGGGGGATTGATCAAGTCTAGGTTTATATCACAGAATTGTGTAATTATACAATGGTTTGGGTTTGAAGGGACCTTAATGCTCACCCAATTCCAACTCTCCATAGGCAGGGACACTTTCTACTAGACCGGGTTGCTCAGGGCCCCATCAAACCCAGCTTTGCACACTTCCAAGGATGGGGCATCCACAACTCTGGACAACCTGTTCCAGTGCCTCACCACCTTAAGACTTTCACCACATATTACACGCATTTAGCCTGCACTCTTTTACAAAAATGTAAAGAAACCATTTAAACTTTAGTTTTGCAGGATGTAGTCTTATCCAATAAGGTATTTTTTTTCTGTCTTCATTTATTTTCATCACTCCTTGTTGCCTTTAAATAGGTTAAAAAAGCACTGTCATTAATATTCATACGATATTTTTCCCCTATCATGTGATCCAGACTAGCATAGAAAATAATGTCTACCCAATTCTTAAGCTGGAATTACTCCAGGTTTCTTGAAACTTGAAATGATTTACCAACCAAGAATGACTGTCTCCAGAGTTTTGTCAGGTGAACCATTCCCCAGGCTCTTTGGTTCTCCACTGAAAGCTAATCCTGTTTAGAAATAGTTGAAGTCTTAGTCTGATTTATGTAACATTATTGGTGGTGTGTGCCAGTTTCTCTTCACATTTTACAGACCCATCTTTGGCAAAATTGAGTGTTTGCAAAAATGTATTTGACAAAATCAGTTACGGTAAACATCATGATCTGACAAAGAGCTGGCCGACTTTGAAAGGTTTAAAGCCTCTGGATAGATACAAATAAGATGAGAAAAAGCAGACACATGTTAAATCATCCAACAGCAAAGGGGTTACTTTATGGAAATGAACTCGCAAGATAATAATTTGAATTTGACAAGGTGATAATTAAAGTCCCTAGATAGACTCTTTCCACATCTGTACGCCTTTCAGTGAAGTTGGTTAGCATATTAACTACTGTTGGAGAATGATAAAAAATATTCATGGGATGTTAAACTGCATATTGTTATTCACTTCAATTTGTATAATAAATGTAACAGAATGCAATGCATACAGTATTACACAAGAGGTAGTAATCTCTATTATTGACTTATTTTAAAGAACTCTGATACCATACTAGGCTCTCAGATGCCAGTTTTATCCAGAGAAATTCGAAAGATTTAATATTAATTAGTCTTTCTGGCAAGAACAACAAGGTGATAAATTTCTTTTGAATGTGAAATACTGAGGCCAAGACTTTTTCAGTGCAGTAGCTGGAACTATTTTATATTGTACTTACTGAATAATGAATAGGTACTTTTACTGGAAATACTTTAATAGCAACTGGCTTCATGGAAAAGCTTTGAAACTTACATCTGTAATAAAAGGTTTGTTGTTAGCTGGTGATAGCTTTTTGGACCAACTTTAAACAAATAGCCCCAAAAAACTATTGGTGGATCTTTGAAAAGCCAGTATTCTCTCCCATGGATTTACTGCATCAATGGGAATGCATTCATATACTTCTATAAAAGACATAATTCCTTTTCAGAAAAAAAAAAAAGAGAAAAAAAAAAAGGCAATTTTAAATATAAACCGTACACATCTATATTCCCTAGCAGATTCAGGTGTCACTTACATTTTACCTTCCATTAAAAGTACATCTTTAAAGTAAGAGTTTTGCTTTTCCACACTGAGATGGAGTCATGTAATGGAGTGGTCTCAGGGTGCTGGAATTGGATTCACTGCAGGGGAAACGGTGGAGGAATACATGTTGGGAAGCTCACCTAGGACATTTTGTCTGCAGATGGGCATTTGGACCCTTGGAGACAGATGAGGACTGATCTGAAATAAAAACACTCCATATTATCTCTCTGTGGTCATCAGGTCCTTGGCACCAGCTGCTCTGCTCTGCAAATCTATTCTATGGTCTACAATAATTGCTTCTGCAGGTGTAATCTCTGTGTGATACATAAAAGTGGAGTGCACGCACATTAAAAAGTGGGAGCCTTCAGGTCTGGGGAATGACTGGCAGCACCAGCTGGAGAGAGATGGAAACTTTGCCACTTAAAGTAAAGATTTAGTGTGAAAAGCTCAAAACACTGAGAGAGCAAAGGATTATCAAGTCTGCCGTAGGAGTGATTGTCGTCTCTGAGTCACTGGAGTGAAAGACATAAAAAACACTGTGATATGAAAGTGCTGTAAAAGCCTATATGACCAAAAGGGATGTGTTTAATGTTCTTTTATTTTTTCTTTTTTAAATATTCTATGTCCCTAAATGAAGGAGAATTTTGCATTGACATAGCTTTTCTCGTAAGTTGATGCTAGTCTGTCTTTTACAGTAGCAACATAATTATCATATAGCCAAGAATTTATGAATCATTTTGCAATGCTACATGTTTTTGTTAGCATTTAATGCTGCAACTTAACACATGGTATTCATATTCTGTGGAGTGATTTCCATGCATCATGATTTTCTCATTTAACTGTGCCAAAACTTATTTACAACTTGGAATATTTCTTCCTGGCATTTTTATTCTTCTTTTCCAATCTTCATATCATCATATGACTATCTGTAGAGATCATGGATGTCACAATTAAAAAAAAAGGCCAGTTTTCTTTCTTTTTTTGCAACTCGATAGATTTTCATGCATTTATTTTTCTTTTTGCTCCAAATCCTTCATTTAAAATAAAACAATGCAAAACATCAACTTCCATAGCATGCTAAGTCAGTAGTTGGTGAAATACTAAGTGACATTTCAGCTTGGTTTTGTTACCGTTTCCAAAAACATAAAGCACATGGAATACTTCTTGATCTTGACAGATTTAATTTCATGCAGCTTAAGAGCGTGGTTTTAAAATCTCCATGACTGAGAAAACATCGATCTGATAATAGCTTTTTTTCCCTGGTTAGCTGCTACACAATTGTCCCTGCAGGAGGCTATAAAGATGCAGATTTTAAGGGGCTAAAATTCACAGGAAATAACTATTGTCTATTACATTAACATCACAAAACATGCATTCATACATGTATTCATGTGTTCATATTTTTAAGGGAAATATATGTATATGAAGATTATTTGCCATCAGTCAAGTAACTTCAGTATTCTATGTTAAAAACCTCAGTATTAAGTTAATGTACATGCCCCTCTTAAAATTGAATTTCTTTGGTCTCAGCTACAAAGATGTGAAAAAGGGCAATAAGGTCTCCTGCTTTATCTCAATTCGGTAGTCACCACTCTAGTTCCTAACTAATGAACTGTATTAAACATTTCATTTTCAGCTGCTTTTGGTGTAGCTGTGAACAGCTGAATTAAAGCTGTAATGCAGTGTCCTACTTTGTTAGAGAATATGCTTTTGCTTTTTTACATGTACAATATGTCTTTTAAGTATTTTAAGGTAGGGGATGCCATATTCCAGTTTTAAACCATGTTATTATCATTAAATACCCAAAAAGCCATAATAATCAGGGGGGGGAATCTCAATTAATTAAAACGAATACATTTGTTATAAATTCAGAAAAATATAACCAGTTCTCAGAAAATTTTGCTTTTAAAGTTCTATGTTATCATTAAGTAAGAGAGAAAAATGCTTTTTCCAAATACCCCAAATTAAAGAATATAATTTCCTGATGTTGAAAATTACTATAATAAAGTCTCCACAACAGTAACCAGAATGGCAGGTCATAGAGTAGAATATAAATAAATAAATAAATAAATATACAGTGGTATATTTTAATTGTAGATACCATGCAGAATATCATCTGGTACAGTGTGACAAATCTGTCTTTTCTAGTTTTGCTGTTGTTGCTACTGTGTTAATGAGAGAGCTCTCATTAAAATTGCAAAACCTAACATTTTCATTCACATTATTTCAAAACTTACTCAACACTGATAGACAAGAGCTCGTTCAAATTTCAAATATTTTGCAAAATATTGACCCCTTCAAGGAAGAAAAAACCAATAGGATAGAAATCTATTAGTTATGAAACAATAAAAATTTAGTAGAACAGAAAAGAGTGTTAAAGGAAGAGAGAAACAAATTCAAAATATCCTTATGGGAAGCAGATTTAGGCCACACACTTTCAAATAGTATCTATTTAAGGCCTTGATTCATCTGGAATTTTGGACCTTTCTCAATATACATTCTTGGCTTTTTTTGTTTGTTTGTTTGTTTGTTTGTTTGTTTGTTTTGGTTTTGTTTTGTTTTGTTTTGTTTTGTTTTGGCTCAGTAACCGGTTAATGTGGCTTTGAAATGACAGAGGTAAAAAATAGTCCATAACCTCTTAATGTTGTGTCTAACAACCAGGAAGTCTTGTTTATTAGTTTTAAGAAACCTTAAATTAATATATATTTCACCTAATGGTGGGAAAAATGATAAGACCCAGGCCTAAAAGCAAATGCTAAGTTATCTTAGTGGCTATTAATTACTGTATACTTCAATTTGATCTCCCAAATAAGTGAAAGTGACTAATATTTTCCTTAATCTGAACCTCGGCTTGTAATGTTTGTAGTGCTGTCTGTGGGACACATTTAGATTAATGGGTTCAACAGTAAAGGTCAATAAAAAGCCTGAGGGTCCACTGAAAATCCTGACAGCAACATTTGCCAGGTGTTTTCTGGACATGGCCTGTTATCACTAACTGACCAGCAACCCACAGATAACAGGAACAGTAAGCCTTTCACCACAAAACCTCACTTATTTGATAAAAAAACTGACATCTCAGTCCTTTTGGGCAGCACAATGTGCTCAGTGATTTCTGGGCACAGAAATGGATTTCTGTACATTTCCCATGTTCTGAAATGTATGGGACTGCTCTTACTTACATGGAGATCCATATGAATGTGTCTGTGAATGCCTGTGCTTGTGTCTCTATGTCTGTCTGCTTCTCCATTTTTTGTCCCCAGCATGACATCTCACTTAGTCTCAGTGGGACTATTCTTGCTCTGAAGCATCAGTTCAGCAGGAGTGAAACAGCTTGCATCTACCCTTGGAGGGCTTGACTAAAAACAAGGAGAGAAAAAAAGAGGCTTGACTTCACATCCAGTGGTGTTCTGAGCTTGAGAAAAATAGGTGTTGTTTATGAAAATTTTGGGGAGTAGATTATGATTTTTGGAGACTAGAAGTTGAGAGAGTATAAGATCATTGTGTAACAGGAAACAATTCCAGTATAAGAACAGAAACAATTCTATGCTGTTTATTGATCTCATTTTTTCCCCCTTAAAAATTTAAACTCATACTCTTTTTTTTTTTTTTTTCTTTTTTTTTTTTCTTTTTCTTTTTTTTTTTTTTTCCCTTCTTCTTCTGACTTACTTCCCCGTCGTTCATCTGTTACACAGCCTACTTAAAGTACTGGCTTTGCATGGAGAGGGGTGGCACTTTAGATTTGCCCTGAGGGAATATAAAGAAACCAGCAGAGTACAGTAACAGCATGCACAGCACTTCGGGTTTCTCTGAACATATCAGGACTTTAGGATGTAGAATTCAGAAACAAGGGAATGGTGGTGAGAAAAGCAGTTGGATGTAGTCAACTTGAGCTTCAAATATAAATCATTCAAGAGCAAGGTCATTATAGACATGCTGTGAATTTGGGGCCTCTCTCAGCCTCTTACTTGCCACCCCACAAGAAGATTTTAAGAGAGATTAGAAGTTTATGGCAGGATGAGGAAACAAAAAGCCACACTATTCACGGCAGCTCTGTGCAAACCCAGTTTGTCTTTTCCTTCCCAGTTGTGAGCTTGCAACCCTGATGTCTGCCTTCCTCTCTGTCTCCCGTCAGTGACTGATCACTTTCAGCTGCAGCATCCAGGAATTCACTCGTTTCTGACGATGAAAATGTTCACTTCCTTCAGTAATCACCGAGGCAGGCTCAGCTGCCTGCTTCTGCATTCATGTGAATATTAACTCACCTGGAAAACCTTTCTCTGGAGTTGGATGTGGGTTGTAATTAAAGAGTGTGTTAAGAACCAGCTAGCATTGTATCTACAACGCTGAAGGTAGTCATAAGGAATGTGTACACAGAAAAAGAAAATAGATGAGCTAATAAGCCAGTAGCAAACGATCCACTTCAAAGCACTAAGTTATGACAGCCAAAGGCAAAAAATAGTGGGAGAGGGCCGTAAATCAGGGCTCTGCTTTGTAAAACACACTTCAGCCTGAGGGCCTATAGAGAAGAGTCTAGTCCAGGGAGTGCAGACAGGGAAATAAGGCTTTGGTTTCTGAAAATAGGATAGAGCAAGCCTATTTTAGCAGAGGTAAAAAAAAAAAAATAAATTTGTAAATGTCAATAAACATAATCCACGAACAAATACCTGCTAAATAATTAATTTGCATCCCAAATGCTCAGGTTTAAAAACCTTTACTGAATGTGCCAGCATTAAAGCAAGAAGAAATTGCAAGCCTCTCACTGAGCAGTTAGATTTCCCTCAGAGGTTTCTGGAAAGTGCCTCCCCTTGATGACAATCAAGCCTTAAAAAGCAGATAAAGAATCTCACCAAGTTTTACATCATGTAGAGACTATACATCATGGAATATTTTGGAGTTTGAAATTTTTTTCATCATATGTTTTCCACTGAAAATTCTGAATTGCCAAACCTTTTTTCATTATTTGTGTAAATTCTGAACATTGGTGAGATCAGCTTGGAGAATTCTCAGAATACCTTATTTTGACAGTTTTATTGAAAGTATCAAGTTTTATAGTTCAAAATTATTTTGTTTGGCAATTAAACTAATTATAGCTGTAAAACATTGGCATTTATTGAATCCTACTTTTTAGCTTTTGGTCCTTTTCTGAATTTTAAAATATTTTTTTCTGAAGTCTGTTTGAGAAAGTTCTCACTATACTAAGCATAATTAGGGTCATTTGTTAAAAATAATCCATCTCATTCTCCAAGCTATCATAACTCTAATAGCTGTCAATATTTGTTTATAATACCTGAGTAGGAGCAAGTACCACATGAAAAAAATAACTTGAATAATAATTATTATAGTAGTAGATCAGAGTTTCCTTTTCATTTCATTTATGTAAGTCTGATGGAAAGAGCAGTCAAAGTATTGCCTAGGAAAAGCAATATGATATCTGATTCCTTCTGATGCAAAATATGCAAGCCTTCAAACACATTCATGACCACTCACCCAGCTCAACAATAATAGACTAGCTGTGCAAAAACTGTGTAAATATAATTGGATTCTTTGGTTCAGATCCCAAGGCTTCATTCAATTTTGTTCAGTTGTTATTGAAACAAGCTCCTATTGAATGAAAAAAAAAATTTATCATAGTTAAAACTTAACTGGGACCTCTGAATTTGACCTGCTTATAATGCTGAACGTGAAGTATTTCATGCAGTGCATGAGAAATTTTATGTGATAATCAATGCTGACAAAAGTGCTATGAGACCAAAAATAATCTGACCAAAACCTGATCATAGTTACCAGTGTCTGAAAAAAATACCTATTGACTTTTTTTTTTTTTTTTTTTTGCCAAAATACCTCTATTTCCTTCCCAAAATACAGTAGTTTTCTGTGATTGATAAGTTCACTAGCTTTTAAGCTCATTCACATCCATTAGTTCTGCCTTTTCCCCTCCCTGTTGAAAATCAGGAGCTGTCAGGCTGAAATGTTCTTGACAGACACAAATAGTGTCCCCAGGGGTAGCAAAAACCAGTCTGAATCAGTAAGAGATAGATTTTAATGCATTGCTTTGCTGACACTGGTCACTCCAGTTACTTTAGTGAAAATGTTGACATAGAGGACATTATACAAATATGTTTTTTTAATGTCTTTTTTATAATGTTTCTTTTTTTCTTTTTTTTTTTTTTTTTTTTCTAGGCAAAGCAATAAATTTGAGATATTTTGAATAAAATTCATGTTGCAACAGTGAAATCTATATGTTGATCCTTTACAGATCCTTCACCAAATATTTCAGGTGTTGTGTGTTTTCAGGCCTGATCCAAAACCCATAAAGGTTAACAACACTGATCTATTTTTTTACTGTAATGAGCTTTGAGTCATATCCAGTATGTGAGCAACAGTCATCCATGTGCTATTTAAACTTGCAGAATGCATAATCCTACGTTACAGAACCAAGATCAGCTCTGGCTCTACTGAAGCTGATGGGAATCATGAAGCCTTCCAGACCAGGATTTTGAGCTTTATCTCTAGGGTATAAGAGCAGGGGCTTCAAGCAAGCAGAGTTTTGGAGGGAAAAAATCTGAAGTGACAAGAGAATTACTGTTTATTTGAGTGTCATATGTGTGGTTAACCCCAGAGTAATTTTATGTTTCCATATGCCTTCTACATAAAATGAACTTACTTTCATGTAGGAGTATGCTTAGTTAATTTAGCAAACAGTTGCATCTTTTTTTATTAGAAATGGTGACCCATTAAAAATTATTTCCTTAAGAATTTCAATTATTTTTGTGTTCAATGTTAGTATATGTATAATTTCTCCCATTGTGAGAACATTTTAGGGGGAGAAATAACAAAACAAAGTGTGAAAATACTAATGATTCTGATGAAGGGCTGTTTACTGGCTTTATTTTCTCTTTAATACATTGACTGATCATGATTAAGAAGTCCAGAGGTACAAGAAGTCTGAGAAAAGTGATGAGTGTGCCCATTACCTTATTCATTCCAACAATATCCTTTATTCCTGCCCCATCCCCTGCCCACTCAGCAGTTTGAGTCGCAGTCTGAAAGGCTAGCTGCTGCCTTAAAAAGGTTTCTGGGCTCAGCTTCTTTGTCTCAGCCATAGCTTGGGGGAGATGGTGACTGAAGAGGTGTAGGCTGTTGGCCAAAAGGGTTTCCAGATACTGTTGTGACATGGATGATCTCCAGTGCTAATTGGATTGTTGCTTTCTGATACCATATGAGGTGGTTAGCTACACTGCAGGAGATGGCGGACTTGATTGGAATGAATATGTGAAAGATTAGGGCACATTAAATGCTACAGGAATTGTTTTTTATTGTTGATTGGTTGATGGATCTTAAATACTGTGGTGGAAAAAGTCACCCAGGTATTTTACAGATATACAGAAGATAAAAATATTTGTTTCTTCTTCATGAGGAAAACTAATGCTGAAGACTCCACTCTAAATGAGAAAAGGCTAGTCTGACTTCTCCCATGTATTTTTTAAAGCCACCTAACTGCGATATATTAGTACTCGACATACACTAACTGTCATCATGTTTATTAATACTGTTGCTGTCTTTGCTGATGTCATTATAATTGTCATTATTTTATAAAATGAAATTGCTGTTTTCTGGTAACTGGATTGCCAAGACTAGGTCCCAGAGGATGCATGTGATCACATTTTTGGTCTTCAGTATGTGTGAAGGAGAAAGGGAAAAAAATGTATAATACAATCAGATAGGCTACTTTTTCTAAAGTGTCCTCTCACCATTTTACACCATTCAGAGGAAAGATTTCAGGGCAGATGGATTTGAAGTCAATTGCAGGGTGGGAAGTTCTGTAGTATGTTTCAATGTAAAAAGTTATTATGAAAAACATGCTGAGGTTTAAGCAGTATCTGAAAAATCATGAAGATCAATCATATAATGGTGAAACCTCCAATAAGTATGATACTAATAATCACGTAGTATTTTAAAAAAATATATTATCTGAAATCTTAATGTTAGTACATGTTTAGGAACTTTAATATAAAACATTACTTAAGAGTTTACACTAATTTTTATTGTTATTTCTCTGTATTTCTCACATACAGTGGAGTCTTATTAAAGTAAGATTGAAGTCATCTTTCCTAACACTGTTTGTTCTGTAGATTTTCTCACCAATGTCTGCTTTTGTTGACCTATTCTTATTGCTAAATTAAAAGATTAGCTATGTGTCAGGAAATTAAAAATATTTCCTGACATATTTATTAGGTATTAAATATCTTGAGCAATGATTAAATAACATTGACCATTATATTTCTTACCAAATCCCTACTTTTTGACTGTGCTCTCGGAGTAGATCTGGGGTAAAGAGAGGCACCTTAGTACCTAGTAAAGGGTAGTTACACATCATGTTTTCTTCCATATCCATCTCTTCCATTGGGTTCCCAGGGCCAAAATTTGTTTTGCATCTCTGAGTGAGGAAATGCTACATTAATTGGTTTGAAAACCTTTTCCCAGTGAGAGATCTTAGGGAGAATTTGAACATCAGAATCAGAATCAAAGGCATCCTGCAATCTATGATGGGGCCCCAGGATAATGCCTTACAGTCCCTCCACCCTGACAGGGCCCTGATGCACAGAAGAACAGGAAGTCACACACAGAAAGAGAGAAGAAATAGAACGACCAACTCACATAATAATGTTTCTGGTCTGCTTTGTAAGGTGACTGGTTTGATGGCATCAGATTTCTGTACATATTCCTCTTGAAAATTAAATAAGTCTGGAAAGAAGACACGAAAGTGAATGACACTGCCAACACTTACCAGACTTGTGATTACTGCAGGACACCCCTACATCTCTCAGACTACTTGATGCCATGTAGTATGTCCGTGTCTTCTGTGTTTAACATAAAAAATATTGAAATAATTTTTTGCTTTTGCAGAAAGCTTGTATTAACCTAATGTTGCAGTTGAAAGAAGAGGCAGAACAAAATTCTGAAGTACCTGGTTAGAAATTAAAATAAAGGTGGAAATATTCTTATGCATAATGTCTGTGTTGCTACTTCCCCATCTTCATTAATTTTCTTATTGCTTCATATTTGTTCATAATCACCACTGACCAATAGCTTCTTTCCACAGTGAAAGGGTTAGGATGGTTATCACATGGACAAATACACTGTGACAAAATTACTGAACACAAAGATATAAAGTATGACTAAGAGCAGGGAATGGTGAATAAGCAAGCAGAATGAATCATAAAATTGTCATCACTGTGTCTTGATTCAAAGAGCCGAAGAGAGAAATCCCAAGCACAAATACAGGCTGGAAAGAAAATGTATTGAGAGCAGCCCTGAGGAGAGGGAATTTGGGAACTTTGAGGATTTGGTTAAGGAGAAGTTCAACATCAGACAGCAATGTCAGAAATCAGAAAGACAAACATATCCTGGGCTGCATCAAAAGTATCATGGCCAGCAGGGCAAGGGAAGGGATTCTGTGCCTTTCTATTCCACTCAGGAGACCCTGCCTCATTACTTTTCTGGGGACCCCAACATAAGACCAATGTGGACTTGTTGGAGTGACTTTAGAGGAGAGTGATGAAGCACCTCTCCTATGAAGACAGGCTGAGAGCTGGGGTTGTTCAACATGGAGAAGCAAAGGCTTTGGTGGAGATCTTATAAAAACATTCTATCACCGGCAGGACGCTTACAAGAACAGAACATGTTGGATGGGGCATTGAGAAATGTGGTCTAGCAAAAAGATATCCTTGCCCAAGGAAGAGCAGTTGGGTCTAGGAGTTGGAATTTTCCCTTCCAACCCAAACCATTCTACGATTCCATAATTCTATGATTTTATGATTTTAGTTATATGGAAATATAGTCTGAAGTACATTTTCCTTGTGTTTAGGGTAACCAACACGCTATCTGACTTGTTATGATTTGTTC
Organism: Sinosuthora webbiana; assembly: GCA_013397395.1. Taxonomy (NCBI): domain Eukaryota; kingdom Metazoa; phylum Chordata; class Aves; order Passeriformes; family Sylviidae; genus Sinosuthora; species Sinosuthora webbiana. The sequence continues at coordinate 323,693 of VXBN01016493.1, read as the reverse complement.
TTCAGAAAGCATATTAATTTGTAGAACTTAGAAAGGCATAAAGAATTCTTTCTTCAAACAGATGAAAGGAAGACGCATTGTACTGTGGGGTGTGATTGCAGTCCATGAAAACAATTTTGTGTGGTATGCAAGAAAAACAGTATGATTTAAAGCACAGCATTTATAGGTCTTCAACTAATAAAACTTTATGGGACTATATCATAAGTACAGATATGATGGTGACAGTGACTCCTACTGGACAAGTCCAATCTATTTTTTTTTTTTTTAATGAAAAATTAGTTCAATCTGTTTTTTTAAGGGTTGTAAGAGTTTACAGCCTCCTTCTGAAGGCAGATGTGGTACATTCAAAATAACACTATGTCCTGATAAGAAGAGTTAGGGTTTCTAGTGGAGTCAGACAATTTCTTGTAAAAAGAAAGAGGGTCTTGCAGCATTAGTTCTTGAAAACTAATTTAGTGGTAAGTTTTCACTTTAAGGCAAATATGAGTTGTGCAGTAGGATCCCAGGGGTTAGATAGCACATGTAATCTGTGTTCAGGCTGCATGTGTGTGCATCTGAGAAACCCGCTCTGACTGATTGACACTTCACTGCTTAACACTTGGCTCTTTGTAACTTGTTTATCCGAGTGGATGACATATTCTTGTGCAGCATGACTGTTTTTGAGGAATAAGTTGTGATAGTCCAAGACTATAATTTGATTTCAGCAACAGGCCTTCAGGGACAAGTGTATTTGTTCTAACTTGACTTTGCTTCTCCCCTCTGAAGTACTTCAGGATATGCACATCCACTCTCCTCCATGTTTAGCAAAGTGTGCTCATTGTCCTGTATTGTAATCTCAAAGGTCAGGGCATTGAACCATTAAATATTCAATTTATTCTGTAGGTACATTACATGTGTTTCAGTGTTTTCTTAAATGATTTGACATTAGCAAAAGAACACTGAGGCAAAAGAAACTGTGCAAAAGAGATAGGCCTTAGGCAATACACAACAACAAATCATAACAGATATTAAAACCAGATTTAATATACATATTGTTGTAAAATCCCTTCCTTCATTACAGCAGTAATAGCTAGAGAAGGACTGCTCATGCAATTAGCTGTATATTAACTTGAAAAATTCTATTAAACTTCTTGATAAAAAATCTGTTATAAATTAATTCATTGATGTCAAATCAACATCTTTATATACATTCAGTCTAGAAATACAGAAATTTTTCTTGTGTAATTCTGTACCTCTCTGATTCTGAGAGCTCTTACTAGAGCTAAGACTGATGTTTCTTTTCCTTCATTTAAAGCAGGCTTTCTTTCAGCTGTTTACTCATTTACTGTGTCTGCTTTTCATAAACATTGAAAAGTTAAAATTTATTGAGCCCAACATTCACTATGTTTCAATTTCTAAGTTATAGATATGAGATTTTGGTTGATGGTATATTTATAGCTGTGAGTATTCATGAGAGAAATTTGTGATTTTCCCTCAAGGGATAAAATGTCACTCCAAAATCAAGACTCTTAAAAAATATAAACATATATTACATAATAAAAGAATACTAAACCAAATGTAATAAAAGAATACTAAAAAAATTTTGACTATTAGGTATAAATTACTTATAGAGATCTTGTGAAAAACATGTACCTCTCATCCTTTTCCCTTTCAAGATTCTGCTGGCATGAAGACTACAAAAACATAAAATAACATTTTTCATATAAACGGACACCTTCCAAAATAATATAATTTTGCAATTAGAAAAATTATATGCTGTGAATTCATGTTCACAGTATTTACTGCTCTGAGAATTCAGCAAAGCAGAATTTTACAAATTATTACTGCAAACGTTTGTCAAGGAACAGTACTGACCTATAGAGATAGAATGTATAAAAGTTGTTAATTTCAAGGCAAAATCTACCAACCTGCCTGTATTGACCAGTTCTTTACTCTGAAGTCGTCCTAGTGAGATCAATAGGATTACTGAAACAGTAATGCCCTACTTACTGAGGGCATTACTGTGAGAAAGCCTGGCAGAATTTGGCCTTTATTTTGTCTTGCTGGCCAAAATCTTCTTTTTTTCTCCAATTCTTTTTTTTGTGTGTGTATGTCTCTCTGTGTGCGTGTGTGTGTGTGTGTGTGTGTGTGTGTGTGTGTGTGTGCATCTGTGTTTGTATTGATGCTAAACAGCTTCACTGTAGCTTTCGGAAGTGTAGCTTTGGAACCTGGAAGTTTGTATACTTATTTCAGAGAGAATACTTCAGGTTTGGTCATTCACTGTGAAAATGTTTTCCTCTTTTATTCTGGAATTAGATTTATGAAAACCATTTTTAGAAATAACACAATACCGGGACTTACTCTATTTTTTTTTTTTCCTGTAAGTATATTTGTTTTGCAACTCACAGTAGCATTCTCCTCTTAGAAGGATAAGACCTCTTCCTCTCTCTGTGAAACCAGAAAAATACCATCTATGTTTGCTCTTCCTCACCCTTGAACCACTGAAAGCAGTACAAAAAATGGCATTGATTCAGTAAGAGTGGAGACTTGACCCTGACATTCTGAGCCCTCTTACGGACAGTGTAGCCCCTTAGTGGTGGTTGACATGGCCCTGGATCATACCCGAGGTACATGTCATTTGCCAAAGGTGAGTCACTTCACTATTTTTTTTTTCTCCTCAAGCACTGGTGATGACTTTGTTGCAATTGCTTCAGAGGGAATAGAGACTTGGGTGGAAATAATTACGAAGTCTTTTGCTAGAGAATAAATTCCATTTTAAAGCTAAGATGTTTTTCTTTTTTTGTATTAGTTGCTGCTGCTGCTGCTGCCATACATTTATCTTTGTTGCAACTTCCATGTGCCTGAACACGATTGGTTGGCTCCATGTTCTCATGCTATTGTTCAAGATGTTTCTATGGAGAGTGATTTAATTTCACTAGATTTGTGGCTTTCTCCTGCTGTGCCTGTATAATGGCATTGAGGCAGATTGTTGAAAGGGAGCGTCTCAAGCCAGGTGGAGTTAATTAAGCTGAGGTAGGTACCCCCAGTCCCTCTCACATGCAAAAGAGTATAGAGCAAACCTGGCAGCTGATGATATGACAAATGTAAATATATTTCTGATGACAGATTATGTCATGTAAAAATAGTGAAAGCAACTGAAAACTAAGGCAATGTACTGTCTGCTTAACTTGTAATTCCTGCTAAGAAAGAAGTAATTTATTTGCTGTGAATAAATGAACAGTCATAGGGCTTGAGAAAAACTCACTAAGTCTTAAAATGAGAAGACTTGATACACATTTAAGAAAGACACAGGACCCCCGCCCCCACTCTTCCCCTCCCTGCAAGGGTCACGCTATGCTCACACATTGTTGATATATTGAGTCTGGAAATTCCTCTAACTTGTGGCTCATTCTGTTGGGGAAAACACATGTGAGGTTCAAGATTTTCCTGAAAATGGCTAAAATTTACAAGCTGCAAAAAATGTAGACTTGCTTAAACCATATTTACAGTGATGAACTGACATGAAACAAAGAAACAACATAGACAGCGAGGTACATATAAGGAAATTTCATACTATTTTAAGTAGAATCGATGGAGGAAGTTGCTTTTAATTTTGCTTATATGAGCATATTTTATAAAATTAGTACAACTCAGTACAAGATACTGTGACAGAGGTGAGAACAAGCAGGAACTTGTAGATCATCTGTAATAAACAATGGAGCTAAGAGTGGTAAAGAAACTCTGTGGAACTAGAGCTTGACAAGTTGAGAGGCAATGAAAAGATGAAACTGGGAAACAGCTAATGGCCACAGCATGCTTTTTGTCTTGATGAACTAATTTCCTGGTGGAATGTGTTTTGCTGTGGGAGTATGTTTGGTATGAAAATTAAATGGAAGCATAAGCAGTTTATCTAAGGTATTTTATCTAATCTCTGCGTATATTTTAAATCCATCAGAACAGAATCTCAGCACTTACAGTCTTTTATAACAAAGCAGTCAGAGGACTGAAATTAACCACTCTGCTTACATCATCTGAACATAGCATGTTTTTCCCTTGTCTTACTCTCCAAAGGAATACTGTTGGGTCACTCAGAGGTGACTGCATCTATGCAGATGAAAAGACATGGATCTTCACTTTCATTTGTAAGGTGCCGTGGTCCAGAACTTATTCTAATTTTTGATGAAAAGAAATTTTCTGTCTGTAAAGCAGACAAAGGCAGTTGCCAAGATCTTAACCCTGGTCTCTGTCTGTCACAGTTACTAAGACTACAGCTGCCACACTGGGGCAGAGTAAGCAGCAGGTATGAAGGAGTCATGGCCTAGTTCTTTCAAAACTTTGAAGAATACGGCCAGCATTTGGCCTTGGAGTGGATTTGATGCCACCCAGGTAGAGAGAACAACAGAGGGATCATCAGAATGACGTGCTCTTTTTGTGCTGCTGAACTTAGGACATGCCTTGAATAAGATGATTGCAGCTGAGTGTTTCTCACATTTCTGATTCCTTCTAAAGGGGAGAGAAAAGAGATGAAATATAACATCACGTTTCCTGAGTAATTGATTAGATAAGGGATTTCGGAGTGATATGGCAATGGTACACAGCAAGGTATTAAATGTATTTGTAGTTTGAGTTGTAGTTCTGGACTTTCAACTTTTTAGCAGTACTTATGATAAATATAGGGAAAGGAATCCTGGAGTCACTGAGACTCCTGTATCTGTTGTAACACTAACACATTTCTTCAGTTCCCTCTGTTTAATCCATTGATAATGAACTTGTCAAAGTTAATGGAAGAAAAATTCTTTGGAACAAACAGACTCATGAGCTAGTTAAGCTAACATCTGGCATTAAAGCTAGATTTTACCTACGATGAAGTAAAAGAAATGCTAACAAGCAGTACAAAAATAAAATAATTCCACCAAAAATTTGAAGATGAAAGGAAAATAAGGATATGAAGGTCAAAGAATATCTTTCTAGTGACAATTTTTCAAAGTTGAATTATTACATTCATTTTACTCTATCTACAGGATATTATCTACTATTTACAAGATAATATGTTACGTCCACAATACTTTGTTTGACCAAAATAGTTGAATTTATTATTTTTAAACTAGAGCTTCAATCACACCCCAGCTATTTTTAAATTTAAAATTAGTTTTAAACACATCACTTATTCTTATTTTACATAATTCCTGGTGTTCTTCTGAATCTCTTGAAAGACTAGGATTGCCCATGAATGAACCAAGTACATTATTCAGTATTTCTGACACTTTCATTCCTAACTCAGAAAAAACTCATTACAAGTGAAGAAGACAACTTTAGGGATCTTCAACATGACCTCAATTTAGAAGTTTAATTTTCTAGGAAATACAGTAGCTTTTGGAAGTTCTCTGCATGAACTTTCAGAATCTCAAATAACTTCAACACCAAACTGCCATACACACAATTGTTTTCACACACAAACGAGGTAATTTTTTATATATATGGCTTGCAAAACTTCTACTATGTCATTCAGTGATGGGTTCAACATTAAGAAAACCATCCAGTTTCCAGAAAATAATTTTTCAAGATATTTTGTCCTCATAATCACACTGTCAAAGTAGCCAGCTTGTAAAACTACAGGTTGTTCTGCCAGAGGGTGAAAATTTACTACACTGAAGTCAATGACAAACACCTAGAGAGATAGTATTTCACTCATGATGTTTCACCATAATATATTATGACTCCAAAAGAAGTGGTGATTGTTCCTAATTGAATTGTGATTACAGATGAGAAGCAATGACAAGAGACAGTAAAAATGCCACTTATGTTTAGAATAAGGTAAAAAACAACGAGTTAGATGAAAAATTAAAAAAGCAAATCAAATAAATTATTTCATTTTTCATAGTCTGAGATACCATATTATTTAAAGAACCTCATACTTGACCTTTTTGTTTCTTTTATTTATCTGTTTTTTCTCTACAGATTATAATAAAATAAATATTCTTAGGTGTCTTTAGTATTTTTTTTCAGAAAGAAGAAGAATAAGAAGTAAAAAGAAAAAGAAAAATTGCATCATCAGAACCCAAATCCTAATTCTGGAAATTAATGAGAAAAAAAACAGCAAAATGTAGCACTTAGGTTTTAGCAAATACTGAGCTATAAGTAAATCATGCTCTATCACACTCTTTTTTTCCTAAGTCATTTAGGGAAGGACACCTTAAAATGTGTGTGCATATTGCAAGGAATAAAAGCAGGAGGAAAAACAATATAGTTGAAATATAGCATACCATAAAAAGCCGAAAGTATAGCGCATTAGAAAAAAAATTGAAGGAAGGAAAGAAAGAAAAAATGTGCATCCCTTGAAGACACCTGAAAAACTGTCAGCTTTTAGCAGTAAGCCAATATTTCCATTTGTAGGCTCAAGGGACTGTTAAATAACAAGCAATTATTTCAGGCAGGAGTGGATGTAAATGGCAGCATTCAAAAACCTATGAAAAGATACTGTTAAAACTGGTTTAATACCTTTTAGAATATTGTGGCTGTGCAATCCTACATATCACCAGGAAGATTTATTCCCTGGATAAAGATCAAATAATAACAAAATATTCATCAGAGAGACAAAATGATGAAGCCAACCAAAGTGTGCTTCAGAAGGACACATTCAATAGTAAATGATATATTAATTCCCTCTAATGAGTTGAAGGCAACAAAAAAAAAAAAAAAAAAAAAAAAAAAAAAAAAAAAGAAACAAAAAAAAAAAAAAAAAAAANCAAACAAAAACAAAACAAAACAAAACAAAAACAAAAACAAAAAACCACTCTAAACTTATTTCCTGCTTAAAATCAAACACAAGCTGAAAATTTAAATTGAATTCTTAGAGGCTTGTTTTTAAAGTTATGATTTCAGGGTGTGGGGGTGAAACCAGTGATAATCCTAGCACAGTAACTCCCCACTTGTATAAAAAATGGAAAAGTGCAGTGCACTACTTTTTTGTGTGTGTGTCATATCAAAATATATAAAGCCAGTAATGAGAAGCAAGTATCAGATTTTGAAAATTTCTTTTAATATTATATTTTTGGCTGTATATTAAAGAGCTGGAAGTCTTGTAATTTTGGGGACTTGAAACAATATATACAATCTAGTCAGTGGTCTTCTCTTCTATTGACAGATGCGGTAAAGATTCATATAGATGGAAGTAATTCTGAAAGTCTTGCCACAGTTTATGTATATAATTTGTTATTCATTACTTTTCCTTGCTTCCTATTTTTAAAAATAATAGTAGTGGGTCTTCATTTGGGAATAGAAAAGGGAGAAAAGAGTAACTAAGGGAGTTAGTTGACTAGCTATGTAAGAAGGTAACTAATGTCTGGAAGTCCATACAAAATGAACGTTTGCACACAATTAAGTATTTTACTTATATTATGAATATTGGAAAACAGGAAAGACATTCACAGAAAGAAGAATTGTCTGAAAAATAAAATTATGTGGTTAAAAAAAAACAAAACCAAAAAAATGTAGAATTTAACACCTTGGTAAATAATGGTGGATATATGTAAATAGAAGCAGTAAATAGCTGCACAATGAGTAGCCACCTGTATCCCAAATATACACAACAGAACTAGCTTCCCAGCTGTATCTGATGTGAATAAAGTATCCATTTGCAAACCTAGTTTAGGCATGAACAAACATATCTTAAAGGTTGCCAATGTTTAAATTAACTCTTTGGGAAAAGGAATATATTTCCTTTGAGCATGTACAATGCCAAGGTAAATGGCACCCTAATCCGTAATGAAGGCTTATCTGCACTGCCAGAACACGAACTGTGAGAGAAGGAATAAAAAGCCCCCAATGCACAGCATAAAACTTCTTTGCTCTGTATTGTCTGTGTTCACAGCTGCAAACCTTGCAGAGAGTAGGAGCAGCTCTCCAGACCCTGTAATATACAGCAGTGCCAAGTGAAGAGTTTTGCAACAGAAATCTATTCTCCTCATCAAGCATGTCCTTGCTCACATCCTTACTGCACAAACAACACAGAGAGTGACTGTCTGTGCTCATATAACAAACAGAACTCTAAAAATGGTGACAATTTGAACTTGATGCTTTCATTCCCCTGTTAATTTGGATTCCTTAATCCCCAAGTACTGAAGACCTCTGAGAATGTATAAATAAATCTGTTAATTATTATGTGTTAAAATGAATTTAAATTATTTAAAAATTAATTTAACACTTAGCATTAGACACTGACATTTCTGTCCCAAGTGGTCTTATCAACACCCTAGTGCTGCAATTTCCTATTTACTTAAAACTGACTGAATTGTTATGCAGGTTATCACTTCAGATTTTTTAAGGATGCAAGGAAGTTTCTCATTTTGTGGAGATTGGAGAGAAAAAAAACCCCACACACCCAACAACAACAGATAAACAACACTTGTGAAAATGTCAATGAGTTGCCATATCTCACAATGAGTGCTGTCTAAATAGTATTGAAGCTTTACAATTTCACCAGCAAAGGTTTATTTCTTGCATCTCACTCCATCTTTCTTAATCTTTTAACAACATAAGGTTTCTGCCATTTTCATTTAGAATAACAGAGAAAATGGAATGCTATTTAGCCTGATTTTCTCAGTAAGAGGCAGTAAAGATAATCCCTAGACAGAGATTTAGATGTCTAAATTTAAAGGTTAGCTTCTTCTTTCTTGTTTAAACTAGATATCTTTATTTTCTCTGTGCAATAAGGGGCTTTTTACAGGAATTTGTAAAATCAACTAGATCACTACCTTGAGTTTACCCACTTTGAGTTATGTCAAACCATTTCTTAGAGTTTACTTTATAACAGTTTATTCCACTTTTGTTTATATCAGTATTTTGGTATAGACTTCCCCAGACACACTTCAAGGAACTTGGTATCTTGTTCTAGACTTTTCTCAGGAGAGAGACCCTTCTGTTATTTATATTGAGAGCCTAAAAGACAACCTTCCTGAAGATGCACTCACAATTAAGCTCTATAACACCCGCCACCTTTGTCCGTCAGGAGGGGAAGAGAGAGAGGAAGGGAGAAGGGACACTTCCACAAATATTTTTCTTTAAAATATACTAAGACCTCAAGTTTAGAAACCTAAAAACAGGGAAAGCAGGAAAAGCATGAAGAACTATAGCACAAACTCTAGTAATCTGCAGGATATATCCACTTGAATATGAATTCTTTACTGTCACAAAATGATAGATAATGGGACATATGCCACAGATTTTATTTCTAGAGAACAAAAAAATGGAAGAAGGTGGGGAAAGAGGGAGGCAGAAAGCATAATAAAATATAAACCAAAATAAGGAAACATTATCTCTGGAATTTTGTATTAGTTTGACAATGTTAAATTGTTATAGACTGTAAATGAAGAAACATATTCAGTAAAAAATTAGTTTGAAGGATTAATGTAGCAATTTTGAGCATAATATATTACTGAGGTAAACATAAACAGTTTACTCTGGGACTAGATTTTAAAATTTATCATTTTATGCCCATGACATCCATTTCAGTTGGCTTGATGATTTATGATGATACAATAATAATACATAATAATAGTGTTAGGAGTAGGAAGTTTTTTAGAGACTTTCTATGGAACCTTACATATTATAGTTAATAATATGTGTAAATTCAGGTGATTTATTGAGCAAATTTGTATCAGACACATCATTCCTAGACATTTCAGAGATGATGGTTTTGAAGAAATACAGTCAATGAACATTACAAATGTTAGGCACTATTACCTTTTTTAATTGCTTTGGGGTTGGACGAGTTATTAGCTTAAATGAAACATTTTGTATTTTACTGAAAGGACAAGAACTTCGTGATGTTCATCCATTTATAATTAATGTAAGCAGTGAGAACTAAAACCTTTCACTTAGATTTGCAGTGTGGCTGCAAATCAAGCCTCTGGACAATAAGAGAGAGGAGGCATATGCTATGTCAATTTAGACCATCAAATATCATATTGTATTGTCAGTAATTTCTGACAAAATCTGTTGAGAGTATATAATTTTGGTTTTTTTTGTTTGTTTGTTTTTGTTTTTGTTTTGTTTTGTTTTGTTTTGTTTTGTTTTGTTTTGTTTTGTTTTGTTTTGTTTTGTTTTGTTTTGTTTTGTTTTGTTTTGTTTTGTTTTGTTTTGTTTTGTTTTGTTTTGTTTTGTTTTGTTTTGTTTTTGTTTTGTTTTTTTTTTTTAAGTATGAAATACAGATTGGAAAATACAAGTATTAGCTGAAGGTAGGGAAAAATAAAGAAAACCAGCAATAAAGATTCAATTGTAAACCAAAATGGTCAAGGAATATTAAGAAGAAATGCATTTTCACAGTTAAAAAACAAAATATGAAAACAGCAAAAATTTTATTTCTGAAAATATGGAAAATTCAAATTTAATTTATGGGAAGAAGTGTTGTAGACTATGTTCTATGTTCAGAGTTGGAAAAACTGATTTTATGCAAATTATTATGACATGTCAGGAAAATGAAATCTCTCATCTCAGTACAAGAAATGGAAAACTGGAGTATCAACCCGAGTGTCTGACCATAGCATAGTATATATCCAAATGGGATTTCACAGATTAAAGTCATACTCAGGGCAAAGAATTAATTTAATGGAGCAAACAATCCTCATTTTTACTTACTTTCAATAGGAAAAAAACCTTGACTTTTCCAACATAATTGTTCAAGAAACCCTTAGAAATTATTTAAGGAATCAGAAACTTCCTCGAGATAAAAGGCTGTTTATCAATGTTGTAGATGCATATCCTGGAGGACACTATTGACCAACACCTGTTGTTCATGCTTACATTTCATGAAAAACTTGAGCACAGAAGTTGAAAACACTCATTACAAAGGTACTAACACTGCTAATTCACAGGGAATTTTTACCGGCCTAATGAATGTATTTGAACTCTTGTTTATGGGAAAGGTATTTCCTTAAAGAGAACTGAGCAGAGGCTTTCTAAAGGAAAATTCTGATCTATGCTGTCACATGCTGTAAAGACAAATGTAAGGAAAAACTTGCTTCTTTAGAAAACCAAGGCAAGCCAAACCAAACCAAAGCCCCACTTGTTTTAAAAAGCGTTTTTCTGACAGCTTTACATAATTATCACCTTACTAGGTCTCAATGCATGTCTAATATGAATGTAAACCCCAAGAATATGAATGTGTTATGACTGGAAAAATATGTTTGCATGTACACAGAATCACAGAATAGTTGGGGTTGAAAGGGACCTCTGGAGATGATCTAGTCCAACCCCTCTGCTCAAATATGTGTCCAGTACTAGTGCCCAGGCAAGTTTTGAATTTTTTCACAGAAATAGACTCGAAACCTCTCAGGGCAGTCTGTTCCAGCACTCTGCAACTCCCAAAGTAAAGAAGCTTTTCCTCATATTCAGATTGAACTTCCTGTGTTACAGCTTGCGCTGATTTCCACTTGTCCCATCACTGGAAATCACTGGAAAAATGGACATCGATGGGCATCTCCTCTTGACACCCACCCTTGGGATATTTCTAAACACTGACAAGATCCTCTCTTCAGGCTAAACAGGTCCAGTTCCCTCAGCCTTTTCTCATAAGAGAGATGCTCCTGTCCCTCATTTTCGTAATCCTTCACTGGAGCCCCTCCAGTAGTTCCTTCTTTTCCTAGAATTGAGGAATCCAGAACTGCACACAGCACTCCAGATGTAACCTCATCAAGGAAGAGCAGAGGGACACGATCACCTCCCTCAACCTCCTGGCAATTCTATTCCTAGTGCACCCCAGGATACCGTTGGCATTTTTGTCCATAAGGGCACTGCTGGCTCATGGACAGATTGTTGTCTGCAAGGGCTTCTAGGTCCTTCTCTATAGAGCTGCCCTCACAGCAGTCAGCCTCCTAGTGCTGACTGCTATGGTGCATGGGGTTATTCCACCCCAGGTGCAGAACCTACAGTTTGTTCCTCTCTGCCCAACTCTCCAGCCTGTTCCCATCCCACTGAGTGGTAGCTCACACTCTGGGATATCAGCCACTCTTTCCAATCAGCAAACCTGCTGAGAGTGCAGTGTGCCCCTTCATTCATGTTGTTGATGAATAGGATACCTGAAATGTTAGCAAAGGTCTTTACAACGGTAAAAAATGCATCTTTATATGGAATTGCTTTCAGATTTGTAAGTGATCTGGAAACGTGTAATGAATGATCTGCCAAAACAATGGATTTTTAAATTCAGTTACAAAGGACTATTGTTTTACAGTGATGAGCAGAAACAGACAGACCACCCATAAAAGGCTGGAAGTGCCAGAGACCATGGATTGTACTCATAAGACAATTAACAATGACATGTTTATGCAATTTGAAGTAAACCAAACGTATTAAAATAAAAAAAAAAAAAGATGTTTGTGTGTGTATAAATATATAATATAAATACATATTATGTTGTAACCCTACTATGGGGTTTCCCTGGGAGAAGCATGACAAAATTCAAGGGTTTCATTAAATTAAAAAAAAAAAAAAGCTGGTCAGAAGCCTCAAATTTTATATTCAAATTTTTGTTTTTCATTGAGAAATTTGCCTCATTCACAAATGTGAAGCCAATGGCTAACATGACATTTGTATTAAAGAGAGAAAATAAAATTCTGTTTTGTTAGATCAATGAGGGAACAATAACTCATTCTTTAAATGTCAGAGTAAGAATTTATGATTTTTTTCTCAGAAGAGGAGATCCTTAGGCAAAGTGCTTTGCACCTTGGTATGACGCAGAGTCTCTCTTCTCCACTAAGTCTCAGTCAGAGGTTCCACTGGCTAGTGTAGCACAGTTTAAGTCGATCTGATCCATCAATTTACCATTTTTCATCGGCCAAATCTGCTATCACCTGCTACTCCCCCGAGCTGCACCTGTAGGCAAACCCTGACCCTGCTAAAGATCCTGGGAGTCATGCCATGTTCCAGTACCCACTTACACATACACAGCCATTCCTTAGTGCTGGGCTTTGTGGCATCAGCAGCTCCTGGCTTGTTAACCTTGTTCCCATTAACTGGGTCTTACTCTGTGCCTCACAATGTCACCCAGTACCTACAAACATACTGCATATATCTTCAACAGGCTGAACCTCATGCCTTCCTTTACTCCTGTTATATGTGCAATCCTTCCACTGCAGCTCATGGTTGTCCTCATTCCTCTGCGCTCTAGCAAATGGCAGCAGATTGGCCAACCATGATTGTTGCTGTGTTTAAGGATTAGAAAAAAATGCAGCTATTGCTGCATATAGTCTCATACACTATTGGGGAAACTACTAGCATATTCCTAAATTTTCTTATTACAAGTAATGCCTTTCATGCCCCTATGATGAAATTTGCTGCTGAAATTTAATGTTCCTAAACACCTCATGAGCTTTTAGAAAACTAGGCAAAACTTTTTACGTTACAAGCTTCTGCCTTTTAAACAGAAATTAAATCCTAACAAGAAATGGAAGAAAAACTTTTTTTTTTTTTTTTTTCCCATTTTTTTCTCTCCATTTGTGTCCCTCTAGCTCCATCAGAAAGTAATAAAGCACAATCCAGGAAAATATGGATTGCCTTCTCCTCCAAAAGGTAATAGAGAAATGATGGGATTTTGCTTCTCTTTGCGATCTCAGCCATCAGGCTTAAACACACAGTCACATAAACTCACTCTTTTATCCACACATGGACACACAGAGATCTATATGCATATATAGAAACATAAATATAGTATTTAAGCATTATCTGCAATTATTAGGCCAAACAACACAAAATCTATCAAGGAAGTTGAATTATTATCCTGGTATAAAAATGTAGAATTCCTTGACTTTGGTCAGTTGCAAGGCATGAAATCTTCAATTATGGGAAAAAATGGCCATCTTTTGTTATCTAAATCTTTTCTGTATCAGTTTTCATATTGCAGGAATAATTTTTAAGTATTGAGAGCCAAGTGTCCACTCTCTGTGTACATCCTCGTATTTTACAACACATTTGTACTTGCTCATATTTAACTTCCACTGAGGTTGAGGGGTCAATCTTTATTTTCATAACTTTTACATCAATAGGATTACTCCAATTTCATAATGCTGACACCTCAAAATCTAACTTGACCCTGGTGCCCAAAAAATGGCATTGAGAAAAATCGCATCAAGATTCAGCTGAGAATATGGGGAGTAAAAATGCAGCACCATCATCACATGAGAAATAGACCTTAAAATACAGCAGGCAATAATGCCACAATTTATATCTCATAAAGTACACACACATATATTTGTGATTTAATGCACTATCTGTACTCAAAGAACAATTCTAATGTTTTAAATATTTTAAACTCTTTCCTCATTTTTGGTTAAGAAGGAGTGGCCAACTATTTATCTTGATATCCTCATCAGTCCAGTTTTAAACAGATAGGTGACTTCTGTATTATAAATATAGTGAAAGGTTTAGAACAATTTCTATAGGCAAGTCTGCATTTTTTATTCCGGACTTTCTTTATGAACAGTGAACCTTCTCGTTTGTTCCTAATAAATATTAAAAATAACCACAGTCTAATCCTTCTCCTTTTACTGAGAAGTTGAAATAATGCATGCCTCATTCAAAATATAAACAATAAAAATCCTGTTGAACAGAAAGGTTTTGTTACTGTTGTCAATATCATGGATGCAGTGTTAACAATATTGACTTCACACTACCCCAGAGAAAAAATGTGGAAACACAACATAGACAATATGGTCAGGAAAAATTTCTAACAAACTAAAAGCATACTCTGATTAATTCTTGGGCTTTACCTGAAGTTGGATTTTTTTAGCAGTTGAATGAAAGAATGGAGAAAGAGACATTGTTTATTTTAAATTCGGGTAGTTTTCATCTCCTGTATATTTATTTATGTTTTTAATTAAATGCCAATAAAGTTCTATCCAAAACATTACTTAAAATGTGAATTTTAAGTTTAGTACTTTGTTCTAAAACACAGGAAAAAAAAAAAAAAAAAAAAAACAAAAAAAAAAAAAAAAAACAAAAAAACCCTTGCAATTTATCTATTTTCTTATTTTCCTAGCTGAAAATTTGAGTAGTTTTTTTCTGCTCTAGCGATATTTTCTTAGTGGAAAAGTATTTTTGGTAAAGCAATAGCTGCTTCTATTTCATCATTTGTGGTAAATATAAGAAGTGGTAATAGTGAATTCATTCTCATTTTCAAAGCTTGCTGTCCTGTTCAACCTTTAATTCATGATTAACTCAATGAATACTCAACAAATGAAGATCACTGTGGAAACCTGGTTCTTGTCCAAGATATTTAGATTGACAAAATAAGAAATTACATGTTACACTTGGATTTCTTTGAAACACCCAGTGTTTTCTTGTTCTAGTTCCCTATGCTTAGGAATAACAGATAACAGTAGAACTTTTCCTGAAGGAAGTTAGCAGATCCCTGAACTGCTATATTTGTGCCCCAATCTAGATGTGTGTACACACATTCCCCTCTGTGCACAAGGGATATAAGGTCTGTTAGAAGATTTTTAACAGATTTAGCAGAATAC
The DNA here is from genome assembly GCA_013397395.1 of Sinosuthora webbiana. Lineage (NCBI taxonomy): Eukaryota > Metazoa > Chordata > Aves > Passeriformes > Sylviidae > Sinosuthora > Sinosuthora webbiana. Next base: position 308,205 of record VXBN01016493.1, on the reverse strand, counting down.
TGATCAGCCACCACCTCTGAATATGACCTTTGGTAATTATTTAGTGTAGTATTAGGTAAAGATGTTTGCTGAACTGAAATAAAAGACAGAAATGAGAATAATATATTCAAAATTCTTTCCTGGGAAGTTTGATTACCAATACATGAATAAAACTGCCATACATCTAAGAAAACAAATCCAGTGTTGCTCATGAGGCTCAAAGCAGTAAAAATTAGTTGTAGAGGTGGCTGGAGGAAATAAATGGTTGGGCTAATGGTTTTGAATATAAAAGACTAAAGTGTTTCAAATTGTCAAGAAATTTCTCTGTCATCATTTCCCGAAAGAGAGTGAAAGATCCAGAGACAATCACATCACTTGATATATGCAGGAGTAACCAAGCTCTCCAATACACACATTCATTGACTAATTCTTAAAGGGTTGAGTGAAAGAATCAAGCATAGTTGCAAGACCTTAAATTTTTAACATATTTGAGGCATAATTTAGGAAATTATGGAAGCCTGAAGTTTGAAATATATATGCTATTTGTGGATGTAAAGTGTCTTAATATTTTGCCTTGTATAAAAATGTAAATATAAATTACATCAATATAAGACATGAAAGTCTTAGTTTTTTGCCATTAAATTAAAAATAAAAAAAATAATGTCAACATATTGGCTTATAGTTGTTATTTTTAAAAATCTCTAATGTACCAGTAACTGCTGTTCATACTCATATCAATAACCTTACATCCTATGATTATATTAAGTGAATCTGAAATTAAAAATACTTAGCATATATAAGATTGACAGAAACCAATAGTTACTTAGTCATTTAACAATTATTACTTTGGTGCTTGCAATTAGTTATTTATTTTTTTTAAAAAAAATTCTTTTTCCTACAGACATTTTATCTCTAATTTTCCCAATTTTTCTAAGACACACAGGAAAAAAACAACAAAA
>VXBN01016493.1:278751-306746 GCA_013397395.1 Sinosuthora webbiana | reverse complement strand
AAAAAAAAAAAAAAAAAAAAAAAAAAAAAAAAAAAACACCCGAAAGGGATTAAAAGTCAAATCATCCTTATGTTCTAAAGTTAAAAGAAAGTGGTGTTTTTGCACAACCTTAGTTGTGTAGACATTGCAGTATTATCAGCCACATATGATAAATGAATGAAGTAGCAACAGCGCAAGGACCTGCCCAGATGTGCTTTCATCACAAAACCATGAAGAGTTTTTGAGCCATCTGCAGCATTTAAGACTTAATTACGTGGGTGATTTCATCCAAAGCTCTTTTAAACATTGTGACAGTGGATTTCTTGGTTTCAGTTTTCTGTAACTTATTGTTGCTACTGATGGCTAGAGATGTTAGCGAGTAGTCTTTGAACTGCAACTACTGCTATTTGCCTTCAATGAACAAGAAGCTCTACTAAAAGAGTCCAAGATTTCCAAAAGCATATAAATGTCAGTCAATGCTTTTCATATGAATTATTATTTCATGGCAAGTGATCAGACTGAAAATGCCTTTCTTCTATTGTTCAGCACTAAGTCATGACTATTTTCATTGAAACAAGTGAGAATTTTCCTGTGAGTAATCCTTTGCGCAGGAGGGCAAGGGAAAAAGTAAGGTTTTCAAATAATTGTCCAGAAAATTTCTGTGCCAGTAAAACTCCATATGATATTGAATGGGGTTTCAAGATAAATAAGAGAAAAAACAAAGATGTATTTCCTTGATTTAGCTGCTGGACCAGTTCTCAAATGCTGGATCTGCCACTCAAGAGGGAAAATCCCTTTCCAGTGGTCTCTGCTGCCTTATTAGTTATCACTACCAGTTTTATGTCCTTGTTTATTATCTCCTGGCTATAGTATTTAATAGGTGTACAGAGTTGCCCACTTGCATTCAGAATGTGGTAGGATTCACAGAAAAAGTCAAACAAACTTACTTTCATCTAAAGTGATATAAGTTTACTTTTTGAACCACAGGGAGCTCTGTCTGGCTTTTACAATAAAGTAATGACACAGGTTTGGGTTTCTTACCATGAAGTGACATAATATCCTGAAGCCAAAGAAAAGCCCTTATTCCTAGTATTTCTCAGTAGGTCTTCAATCTGAATGGTTTCTTGTGTTTCTTTGCAAGCTGTCATTTCCAAAGGACTATAGCTAAAAGATCAAAGCAATCATACTTTAGCAGTTAGCTAAAAAACCTTGTGCTCACTCATTAAACAGTGTTGAAAAATAGATATTTTCTTTTATAACTATAATGAAGTTTCAGAGCCTGAAGAATCAATTCCACATCAAAGAATCACTGTCATGATAAATATATATTTTTTTTCTCCTGTCTAATAAGACTTCATGGAAGGATTTGTGACATATTAAAACATCGATTTGTGAGAAACATTTATTCTGAACTTTTAAGTAGTTAGATTCAAATCACACACAAGAAATTTTTATATCAGACATTCCTGAAGCGATGAACCAAGCCAAAACTACACTGCTGCCTTCAGTAGGCAGCAATTGAACAACAAAGACACTGCTGAGTTTTAACATATATACTCTACAGAAATGATGCATAGTCTACAATAACAGAGATTCATTTAATTCTGTTTCTGTGTGAGTGCCAAAGTAATCAGCTGTACAGAAACACCTGGCTCAAGTAGGTAAAGGTATCACCTTGGTTGGACAAATGAATACATTTCACCTGTGTGGTGGCACTCTGTGGTCACAGGCAAAGCAATTTAACATTGAAAACATTTTGCTTCAATCTCCCAGGTAAATTCTAATCTATAGTTTGGGTCCCATATAACCTTGTGCATATGTGCATGGGTTTTGTAGTCCTGAAGGTAAATTGTCACTGGAGGTATTTCCACCAGCATATAAAAGGTAAGGACAAATACTCTGGTGCTTGCTTTGTGGTGAGACAGACACATATATATAGCATATGTCATACAAATAAAACCAACAGGATTTGCTCTATTTACTTATATAATCTATTTTGGGAAAAATCCCAAATCAACCAAAAGGAGGGTATTTCTTGATTCTGATGATACATTTCAAAATTTGCCTATGCAGACAAAGAAAATCCTTGTTACTAAATATGAAGGTCATTGATTATAAATGAACATGATTATTTTTATTTTCCAACTCATGTGTGGTTTAGGCACTGTATTATTATACAGTAGACCTGAAGTACCGAGGAAAATAAACAAACATCAACATTTAACATATATTGTTTCAGACTGCATATTTTGGAAAACACATAAAGTATTACCTACGATTTCCAATGTGATCTTTAAAGACTTACTACTAGCAAATAATTTCCTAAATGAAATTTTGTTTTGCTTCTCCCCCACCCCATGGAAATAAACAGCGTTTTCAAAGAAAAATACTTGCTGTTTATTCTTTTCTTAATTGATCTAGTATAAATTCTACATCTGCTTGTGTACTGTTAAAAATGTGTCTGTTCTATTAATAACTGACATTGATTCCAAAATTTGATGTATTTGGTAAAATAGTATAGGATATTTTTAATGAGGAAAACTTTAACAGATTTTTGAGATCCTTCTCCAGTTTCAAGATATCATTAGGTGAAGGTTATTATCTGATGAGAGCTTGCTTGCAATCAGCTCAACAGTTGCTCCACTTATTTTTGCCAAAAATACTAGAGTGAAGATGCTGTGGTGTATCTGATGAGTAACAGTGTGTGGGAGGAGACCCCAAACAGAGATGAAATCACAAAAATACATCATGATGTGGCATTGTTACCATTTAACTCTATTTATAAAAGGTGGTTTAGGGCACACAAGAGTATAAGTGGAATTTTTAGAGAGTTTACTGTCATCCTCCACAACCCAAACTGAAGAAATGGCATTCCCTACTTCCTTAGCCTGTTGAGATCAGAAAATAATTGCTGTTATGACTATGAATCACAACCAAGTTACTGTCAGAGAAATGTAGTTTATTTAAGCCCCTTTTTAATATCCTTTCTCCCAGCTGCATGGTATATTAGTAACCACTTACATCATGGATACTGAAAATTACTCTTTTCCTGTTATGATTTAGATCACAATCTACAGTTTGCTAATTTTGATTTTTTTTTTAATTCTTAAAAAATGAGTTAAAATTTAAAGTCTTGAAAATTGTGGTTCAAATCTTTGATTTAAAAGACCACAGATTAAAACATTTTAATGTTTCATAAGATATGAAATAAATTATGACATCCATACTTATTATAAAATTAATGATTTCTTGTAGAGCTCCTATAGAAATGCACATATAAATGTTGGTGGGTGCATACATTATGTACATATGTATATATGTAAAGCATATACTATATATATAACATGTTATTTATTTTAGCATTATAAATTGAAAACCCATTCTGAACTCCATGGATAGTTCCTAGATTCTGTCATGCTTTTTCATCTTCTTTAATAGATCTTCTTAATTCATTTTCCCTAAAAACACAAATCCATCTATTTTAGTCTAAATAAAGGGTTGAGTATTATATTTTTAATGGTGAAGTTGGAACAGAGGTTTACTGGAGACAGTGAAATCTAGCTAGCATTTGGAATAAGCTGCTTGTCACTGCATGTGATGTCTGAGAGACATAACCTGGCTGTAGATGCAACAGTCAGTACAGAACATAACTGGAGCATTAACTGGAGAGGAAAGCATTATAAACAACCCTGCCTCCAAAATATTGACTAAATAAAGAGATATGTACATCAAAAATACATAATATGAATATATAATAAGTTACTTAAGTTATATAAGCATGCATTTAATTAATCACTTAATTTCTTGAATGGTCTTTTGTACTTTTGAGGGAAAAAGATAAAATAATCTGATGACTCTGAAGTATCTTCCTCTTAACTCTTTTTATATTTGATCCTGTACTGTTGACTGACAGATCAATAACTTTTAAACAGATTGAATAATTGCTCTCAACAATTTAGGAACTAACTAAAGAGCTTTCTGATATTTTTAGCTATACATGCTCTGTAAAATGTTAAGAGAGTTTTGGTTTAGGTATAAATGTACTAACCCGAAACGTTAACTTTTTGTTTGCTCAATAATACAGCTGATCTGAGTTTCTCAAGCATTATTATAATAAGGTATTTTCTTAGTGTCCTAAGAAACATATAAATATCTCAATTAAAGCATTATCTAACAATAAATGCTGACACCTTATAAATGCCTCTCTCACAGAATTGGTTTGTTTAAAGATTTTTAGGCTCTTAGAAACCTTATCAGGTATGAACAGCTAGCCTTTTAGATGATGCAACTCCTGTTACCAAGGATTTATCAAGACTGTGGGATACAAACTCTATTTTGTAATAAAAACCCTCTAGCTAATCTGCTTTAACCACTGGTGAGCACTCCACCACAAAAAAAAAAAAAAAAAAAAAAAAAAAAAAAAAAAAAAAAAAAAAAAAAAAAAACCAACCCTGCTATTTTAATGGTAGATTTCAGATGCATGTTAAGGGTAAATAGTGATAGAAGGGTGTTAAATAAAGTCTTATCAGGTTACCATGCATCAGAACTGTGATAAAGCTTTCTCAGGATAGTATCAAATGGAACAAGGGCCTATTCAAAAAAGTCTGACAGAAGACACACCGTTACAGTGGGACCTGTCTAATTGACAGCATGGCTTAAGTGTGGAATTTCTGATATGTAGAACCTGGTGACTGCCTTGATTCCAGCAGTCTGTGCTGTGTTCAGGCAATTTCAGGGTCAGTTTTGTGCGTTAACCAAAGCCAGGGATCTGTATAAGCAGGCAGGAAATTTTGCAACAACAAGCTTCTGTTATCTTTTTTTTTTTTTTTTTTGGTTATTTGTCTCCATCAGAAAAAAGTAAGGTTTATAAATAATGAAGCACAATGCACCTCTGAACCTCGGGTGGTTTTGTTTTTTTTTTTGGTGTTTTTTTTTGGTTTTTTTTAAAGTTATTTTTGCTGGACTGATTTACCATCACTTTCTCTAACTTTTAGGCAGGGCCTCAGCTGTCTCAGAAGTTCTCAGGATGACCTCATCTTCAAAGTGATTCATGGAAGCAGAAGACACAGACAACCAGACACATGCAGGAGTCATCTATTTAAATAAGTTTTAATTTTGATTATCTCTGTTTGGATGTCCCACTTCTGTTTCTATTTGCCCTTACAAAGCTCTGCTGCTATTGAACAGAATTTTAGTTTATCAGAAGTTGGCAGTGAGATAACTAAAGAAAAATTTAAAAGAAGTTATATTGTTTGCTCTTGGTGACATTCCATGAACATGGGAACTGTTTAATTTACGGAGAGGACATACTTCCATACATCACTTCACAATAATCTTTGGGTAAGAAAATGCTTATTTGAGAATTGCAGAGTATAGGAAATAACTACAGGAAAGAAAAGACAGGACCAAAAATATAAGGTTTTGAGGTGTTTACATAAAAAAACTGTAGTACTGGTTATCACCTTCTGACCTTCTTTGAAAGATAAATATCAGATGTTTTAGGCATCTATACATACAAAGGGTTGAAATAGAATCAGAGCAGAATATTGCTTTCTTTCCTTCCAGGCATGTGTTTACTATTTGCAGTAAAAAAATTCTATAAAGAGTGTTCAGTAGAGCCTATAGCCTGCTAGTGGCTCTCTTGAAAACATTTATGAACAGCAAAATGTGTTTTATTTAATCAGGTAGTTAACATTAAAAAAAAGACATTATTTGTCTCAGAGAGTGAAAATTTGCTATTGAGGCAGATTAACTGAAAGAAAGCACAAGTCACAAAAAACAGAGAGGAAAATCAAGGGCTCTGGCAAAAAAAATCCATGTAAACTATGATGCTGGCTCAAAAGGCAAGCAAGATTTTAAAAAAGGAATATAATTTTTTTTTTAAAGAAAAATATGTGTTTGGTAAAGGACTGAGTGAACAGGGTAGTTTAAATGGTGCTAGTAACAAGAATGAACACAACGCATTTTGCAATGTGTTGCGTTCTGGAATGGTGTCGGTCTGTACATAGCCAGCTACCCAGTAAACTACAAATTGCTCAGGAGTTGAAAGAAGAAAACTGAAGAGGATTTCTGGACTGAACTGGAAAACCTCTTAAAAAATTCACTTTTGGAAAATGAGGATTACGTGTTCTATTGCACAAGTATGGCTGTATAAATAATTGGCCCAGTATTTGTGCTTAGAATCTTCTTTCCATTGCTTCGTCTGAGATATGATGAAAACCAGATACAGCTAGGAAACCAATCTGGTTAGGAATATTTTTACCACAGAAGGGAAAAAAGGTTTCAAACACCAACTGTTTTCTGGGTTTTCTTGAATGTTTTTTTGTGTTGTAAATTTTGTAAAGTCATACCAGCTTTTACAGTCTACTACTTCGTGTTTTACAAATGCTCTCTTACTCAATATAAGACTTCAAATAGATATACCTTGACTAAGAATATCTAAGATCTTCTCTGGTCTGTATTACATGTTCTATATAGGTTGAAACAGGCTTCAATACTGTTAGTAGTACTTTAATTTCATAAAGAAGTATACAGTCCATTAGCTACTATAGCCAAATCCCTTTTTATCTAGTTTGATAAAATGGGAAACACTAAAATGGGAGAGTGGTTTATTTTCCATTGAAAAAGTTTTTATGACGTGACAACTGGAATAAGTTGTTTGCATTCATTCTTAGGTGATAGGAATTGCTTGGCTCCACTCAAAATTCTGAGTGAGTTTATTTGGGTTTTTGACTTGATTTGAATTTGATTTTTTGCCTTTGACTGCATGTAGAGGTAAGAGAGTTTAGAATGCAATCTAGAGCAAAATGTGAACATAAATTCTGAGCTTTCGTTTAAGTTGCTACTGTTTTGTAGCATGCATATATTTCATTTCTTATGGTCAAAGTGTAACAGATTGGAAAGGTAAAGTTTTAAACTCCTGCACAAATTTTTATGTATTATAATGTATTGCATTATATTGTGTATTATATATTGTATTGTATAATATTATATTATGTATTATAATGTACAAAAGTTTCTTTGATTTACCTGATGTTTAATTTCTTCTTGAAATACTAAAATAGCTAATGCTTTCTGCAGCTAGAACAGGAATAAATTATAGCATAAATCTGGGGGAAAAAGAAAAAAGTTTGTATGAGGCAGCAAGATTAGAAGAATTTTTACCATAACATTGTTTACAGACAGATATTTCTAGGTTTTTAAAATTAATTGTTTGAAGACAAAAGTATTTTTAAAAGCATGTAAATTTTATTGACCATCATCTTAAGTAGGCTCAGCTGATACCAATATACGCACGTACAGAGAAAGAATGATAGGAAGAAAATTTAGGATTATCCTGCCAAATTTTTACTTTGGATTTGAGCAGTGAGGAAATTTTCTGAAAGATATACAGCTATGTATATTAATTATTTACAATACCCATATATTAAAACAAACAAACAAACAAACCTTTCTGTGGTATATTAGACATCAGCACCCTAGCGGCAAAAATGAAGAGAAATTAAAATTGGCACTAGTGTCTAGAGTAAATTTGGTTAACATTGCATACTTTAAAAAAAAAGGTTTTGATGAGAATATAATTGCAAGAATCTTTAGCAGTCTTGTGATAAACTCTCCTTGTGTTTCAAACCTCTTATGTTAGGATAACACTGTTGTTGATAACAGTAATTCTTTGTCATCCTTTTTAATTTTTTTGCCACACTGACCAGGAATTCTGTGCAACTTCAAGATAGTTCAACAAAATTACTTAACTCATTCTGCCTTTAGAGGATTATCTGTTCCCCCATGATGTCAACTTTTGACGTGTGTGTTCTATATACACAATTTGGTACATATTTAACATATCAAGAGCAATGGGAGTTATGGGTATCTGGGGATCATTTCACTGACTGCCAAAGTGCACCCACCTCTTGGGGAAAAGTTATTCCAACATAAACAGTTTTGATACTGCCAACTTGCACAATATTTGATAATTTCGCTGTGGCCCAGCTGTTCTCTAGTCTTCACATATGCAGATATAGCTTTGATTTGGAGAAGAAAAAGGTTTTTACTGCTCGGTGGAGGAGCTTGGGGCAGCCTATAAAATGAAGCTTGAAGAATTAAAGTTTTTTAGCCAGAAAACCCCCACAACTACTTAATAGAAAGTAATAATCCTTTTTTTTTTTTTTTTTTTTTATCAGGCATGATCTTCCTCTGGAGAGGAGGAAAAACTGGTACAGGAAACTTGGGAGGGCCCTACTCTGTATTTTAAGTCCTTAATATTGTGAATGCTATTCTTTAAGAAGAATAAGCAAATGTGGCACATATTCAAACTCTAGAGAAGTCAGTGCAATTCTAGTTGCATAAAGACATTCACGTTTGTTTTCCTACTGACTTCTGGAGAGAAAGGCCACCTTTTTTTCATAAGAACTTCCATTCCACAGTAATAATTGCATGTGAATATTTACTATATTTTAGTTAACTTTAATTAATTAGAATATAAGATGGAAATCATGAAAGTTTTGTTGATGCTGGAATCCTTGACAGATAAAACATCAGTCTGATAACAGCATTACAAAGTTTACATTAATTGTGTTGCTTTTTTGTCTTACATTTATAAGGTGATGCGTTAAATATAAAAAGTTACTTTAAAAAAATCAACATATTTTCTTAATATACTCAAAGTTGGAATCTTCACAGCTAAATTTCCTTGCTAATAAATTGAGACAGCATGTGTTCAAAATGAGTTATCACAATATAAATGGTTTAATGAAAGTTTCCAATGGTCGCTTCTGAATTGAACTTGGATTTAGCTGAGAAGGTTTTCTCACAACTCTGTATGCTTCCAAGGAGAGAGGTTAATCCTTAGGAATGCTAGAGAATCACTGAGTAAACTGATAATAGTACATTTTTATGATTCTGTCAAGTATAGCCACAATTAAAAAGTCCCTTTGTGGGCTGAATACAAAGGTTTTGCAAGCCGCAAGTGGTCTGTGGGCTGTGATACAGAGAATCTTAAGCTGGTGGATATTGACGTAGCCCTATTAAAGTCAATGGCATTAACACCTCCTTTATACTAGCTAACAATCTGGCCTGTGATCTGCCCCCTACCCTCTCCATTATACACTGTGTTAACAGATTGTCAGACATCCCTTGAGAGAAAATGTATATCCTGCTGGACAAACTAATTTTACATCTATGCATGATTTTCAAACCAAAAGTTTGGTCTGAAGCCCAGTAAAATAAAACAAACTCCTGGAAAAAGTGCTTACTTTCTAACATTCTCCCTTTTCTTTTTCCTTTTTAAAAGTTATAATCTAGGAACAGTACAACAAGGAAGTCAAAGACAGTCTCAATAGAGCTATTATTTCCCCTCCTGCACAGGTGGTAGGCTCAGTTTTTTCCCCTCCCAGTGTTATGGCCAGTGCAGCTGTATCAGAGCATGTATAATTAATTAATTATACATGCCTTAGTATATAATTAAGTATAGGGGTGGTGTAGGGGGATACATCAATGACTTTATAGAAGAAGAGAAATAGGAGGCATATTGTAACTCCAATTCACAGTTTGTAGGTTTCTCCACCCCCTGGGGCAATGCAACTGCCCTCTGTAATTGAACCCTCAGCTTGTACCTTTTTTTTTTTTTAAACAGCAGAACAACAATGTCAATGAATAAAGAGACTGTGCTCTAGAGTTCAACTTCAGCCAAGATGCAAGGACAAGAGACTGAGATCTCAGAGGTAACAAAGCTGAAGGCAGTGACTGCTGAATAAGTGTCAAGTGCAAAGCAAGACAGTGCCAGTGCAATTAGAAGTGCATCAGTGAAGCTCATCACAGACAAGATCTAGTTGCAACACTGGATCATATATACATGGTAGGGTTTTTGGTGGTTTTTTTTTTTTTTTCCATGGGATTGAACTTACCCTTACTAGGATTTTAAAGCCTGTAGAAAAGAATAACCACCCTGGAAGAGAAACGTCAGGGTATGTGGTTATGTTGAAGTCTGATAGGATTGCAAATATCTATTTAGATGATAAACTATAATTCACATGATTTGATTTTTATAGGGTGTATTTAAGCACACACTTCTAACATCAGTCTCTACCTTCTCTTCCATATGTGCATCTTGAGCATCTCTTTGCTGTCATTATTCTGCAAGGGGAACAGAGAATGGGATAATTTTTCTTCTGTCTGTTGTTGGAAGTCTAATGACTATCTTTAGCTTTTTGTATTTTTATTTCTATTATGCTGGGAAAAAATATGTTAGTAAAAATTCAGGTAAAATTTTCCTTTAGCATGACAAAAAAGAAATATAAAATTGATGGGAGCTCAATGTTCTTAGAAAAATGCGAATAATCAGAAATAAGCTGAGAGCTGAAGTTGAATGACTCTGCCAGTCTTATGGGACAGTTGGCCTTGATTTTAATACCAGCTGTCAGACATCCAGTTTAATATTTATCTTTGCCTTTCCATCATTGAAAGTGTAAAGATACCTCTTGGTTATTGCTCAGATGAGAAAATATGTGTGTAAGGTTTGTTGTAATTCATATGTGGCAGTCTTCTGTGTATCAGCAAGACTGTGCTGAAAAATAGTTTTTGCAATAAATTACTTGGTTACAAAGGGATTCTCTTAAGACTTAAGAGGGAGGTGGGGTGTCGGGGGACTGTTTGTTTTCTAGTGGAAATGGTGTGAATGTGGATGAGTCCATCCTCTCAAGACACATCTGTCTCAACAAGGTTATTTATGGCTTATGCAATTTCCTAAATAAGTGTATTTCAGAAAGACGTGGAATACCAACATCCCAAATACTACTTGCTATATTAGTTCAGTAATGGTGTGATTTAAAGCTACCTACACACACACACACATAGACATACACACTGCTTTACCTCCAAACTCATTAAAACACAGTATAATTTCATATATTTTCACAGGAAAAAGCCACTGCTACGCTGGGTCAAATGACTAGCTTCCATCCCAAAGTTGTTGCAAATTAAATTGTCAATAACTATATGTTGTGTTGTCTTTGGTTTGCCTTCTCAAACCACACAATCTAACAGAACCTACTTCTATTTTTCTAGATTGTTTTCTCTCCTTTCAGGTTATTTTGTTAATATTAGGGGAAACAGCTCTCATTTTAAGCTACCTTAACATCAAGGTAAAGCATTAGTGGTTGTACAAATCCTGTTTTCTTTCTGTGTTAACTGTACAGATGCCTCTTCTGCTCCTGTTGTTTGAACAGCAGCTGAGCCATCTAGGAAAAGCATTGCTGCCCAGGAGCTCCAGAGTTTGCAGAAACACAATTCTTGAACATCCAATGACATTAACCTTGACATTGCTCAAATGATAATGAAACCAGCCTCTGGTGCATCTTTACATACTCTGTGGTATCATCCCACAGTAAATAATGGCAGCCCAGTATGATGATATAATGTTGAAGTGCTCTTCAATATTTGCAGTTTGATGGCTTATGGTTTTGCTCATTCTGCCTCAGGAGCCCAGGAGAACTGCTCCTAAACTGTACAGCTGTCATGGCTAAACCCCAGCTGGCAACGCAGCACTATTAAACAATCCACTCAGTGTCCTTTCCCACATGGGATGGGGAGGAGAATTTAGAAAGGTAAAACATGTGGGTTGAGATAAAAACAGTTTAACAATTAAAACAAGGCAAAATATAATAATAATAAATTGTAATGAAAAGGAGAGAGAAGAAGAAGACCCAAGACCTGCTGGGTAGTGCCCAGCCCATCCCTGAGCAAGGATTGGCAGATCCCAGCCAAGTGCCGTCAGTTTATATACAGCTCATGACATTCTATTGTATGGAATATCTTGGCCAGTTTAGGTCAGCTATTATGGCCATGCTCCCTCCTGGCTTGTTGTGCACCTGCTTGCTGTCAGAGCATAGGAATCGGAAAAATCCTTGATTTAGAGCAAGCACTACTGAGCAAAAACCAAAACATCATTATGTTATCAACCTTATTCTCACACTATATCAAAAACACAGCTCTGTATCAGCTACATGGAAAAAGATTATCCCATCCAAAAATAGGAAAACAGATGACCTAAAATTGCAGAACCTTATCAGCTCTTGTCAATTTTAAAATATTTTTCTATCAAAATTTGTAAGTTTTTTACAAAAACAAATAGCAATTGAAAGCAGTTTTATAACTTTCCTTTCATTGTGGAGAATGGCTAGACACATACTTTTTTTATCTCCATCAACACCTGCTATGTGGATTTTTTTACAGCAAAGGCACTACTATTCACATCAGTAATTAGTTTTCTTGAGAACCTATGAATCCACCTTTGAACAGACTGAGCATTTATCATAAAAAGATAATGATGACAAAAAGTGGATACTTTTTTAGATGGTCTGAGCTTCTGTAGCTTCTGTGGTGTTTCATACTTCAGAACCAAACTCATAATCCGATGCCTGTGACTCAAAGCATTATGGATTTTGACATACTGTTCTCAGCTTCAATTTACTTTTCTGTGCCTTTTAGTCTACAAAAGACTTTATGCAATGCTGGACCCTCTTTTCTCTTGTTCTTGTACGTTGCAGCATTTATGCATCCAGTTAGTATCAGTTGTTGAGAAACTCTGGGAAATATTACCATTACAGCAGTGACTTTTAGGAAGTTTTGAAGAGAGCCAATTAATTTGAATTGCTGCAATTCTGTTAAACTACTTGGGGTTATGACTATTCATACTAGCAAATGATTGTGCGTTTCCATTGTGCCTAAGGAATGAATACGTATTTGATAGCATTCCTCTACAGTTTTGTGTTCAACTTTATTGCATTTGCCTGGAAGCAATGTCATTTTTCCTTTACCTGTACAACTAATAACAGCAGTAGTCCAACTCTTCTACATTTTCTGCTTGTTCAGCAGCTCTTTTGTTTCATAGTTTGATCTCAGCATCTGATGCCAGTCATCCATTAATTCATTCATTAAAAACCTGAGAAGATAGTAATGAGTATTAATAAAAATACTTGTTCTCTCTACCATTCATCTTGATGTTAATTTTCTGAAAGGCATTCCAAGCCTACAGAAGCAGCAAGAAATATCAACAAAGGCACGTATACTAAGAGTTATGGAATAGAAGTGGATTCTTTTCTGTGTTTGTGCAAAAATTAAAAAAAAAAAAAAGAAAAAGAAAAAAAGAAAAAAAAAGAATAAAGAAATAAGAGAACTTGAAGGCTATACCTAAGGAAAAAATTAGGGACTGAGACTGTGATTATGAAACACAAATTTCATGTCGCGTTTTCTTAAATTTTAATTTCTGCAGGCATGATCTCACAGACAGCACAAACAATTCCTCTTTTCTAAATTGTATGTGCATACCAAATTTGTTCTAACAATTTACATATTTCTTTTCTTATATGTTATGTATTTAGTAAGACCAAGTCATAGACGAAGAAAAAGATGAAAAAGAGTAAAAGCATTTTTTTTCTTTTCTAAAGTCTGATGTACTTACATAGACTTTGTGCTCTTTAGCCAGATACAATGACTGGACAAGAGGAAAAGGATTGTGTAGGAATATGAGAATATGACAGTAGTCTGCGAAAGAGCATATCTCACATGGAAAGGTAGATAATCAAACAGAAAATGCAATTTAGGATATGCAGATGCTGTCTTACGTGTTCCCTTAAAAATCTGTCATCTTTAAAAATTCATCTTCCATTACTATCAACTCAACAATTCTATAACTATATATGATACAGAGAGCTATAAATGACGTTAAAGGCTGCATGATTCCTAAAATTGAAAGGTCCTTACATGTTCAGTGGCAAAAACAAAACCATTTTTTTTTCCATTTAGAATTTCCTATTGCTTTGTCTCCCTCCTTTCCTATGACACTCCAAGGGTCCACATGTGCTTGCTTTATTTTAAAAGTTTGGTCTAGAATCTCAAGTAAATCTGCTTGTTGAGGAGAAAAGGTACTACACTATTCCCTTGAAATTCTAAAAATGAAATGGTGATTTTGTATATCTCTAGAGATCTTTTTTTTTTTTTTNGGTTTTTTTTTTTTTTTTTTTTTTTTTTTGGGTTTTTTTTGGGTTTTTTTTGGTTTTTTTTGTTAGAATAAAGATTAAAAAGTATATCATATGCATGATAAGACAGAGCTCATTCATATACACATCAAACTACAATATCTCTGGCTATTCAAGGCTCAAATCCTTTTTCTAATGCCCATGCAAATTAATAATTCCACTGAGGTTATAGTGACATAAGTCAGACGACAATTTGACCTGCTGTGGATAGAGGTTACAACAGAAGGCAATTAACAACAGTCTATATTGGTACATATTGTCCCACAATGTGTTTCTCATTGGCATTTTAATCAACGGGGGGTTTATGACAGATTTTTAAATAATATTTTTCAACAATCTAATGAGTGAACTATTGGTAATTGCTGTTTTTTTGTTTTTGTTTTTTTTTTTTTTAATTTACAGAAGCTGCACTTAGAGATTCGAGGGAAGAGGACCTTTGTTTTTTAAAGACTTGCAGTTATTGACTGTGTTGGTTAACGCCATGCTTGTTATTTTTTTTCCAAAAAACAGAAAAAATTTCTTAACAGGACGGTGATGAAAATAATCTCTTCATTCTTTTGCTGCTAATGATGTCCTGATATAGTGATCTATGCTTTCAGGTTATGGTTAAAAAAATAAATGCCATACTTCAGAGTTGTCTTTCTACATCTGTATGGGGATCTTATAGTTGTCTGTTGTTTTGTAAAGATCTAATTTAATTGTAATGAGTTATGGCTTGGTGTTATAATATATTCTGGTTTAATTCTTGTTGAATACACTAGAAGCAGCACTACTAGAATAATGTAAGCATCACTAGATTCAAGAGATATTTTAATAAGGGAATAGAGATAATTGATATTTTCTGTCTATTTTGGACAGTCCTAATTCATTACTTAATAACCATACGCTTAATGGATTTTGAGTTTTGAGCATTTCTTCCTGCCTGTAGAATTCAGAATTTCTGAGAATATGATGTATGCAAGTGCAACTAGGATAACTGTTGAATTACAAAAATTTTTCATTGCTCTTCCTCTCTTTATTAGTAAAAGAACTCAATGAAACACATAACTTCTTTTTTGTTTTTTTTTAAAGTAATTTTCCAGCAAATCCATGTTTATTATTTAAGCTAGAACTAATATAGTGGTTATAGTTTCATTGCAATTGTAGAATTTTGGTTCTTTTATAGGCTTCTTCTCAAGGATTGAAATACACATATAATACTGAATTAATGACAAATTAATACAGTGTCTCAAAATATTTAAATCAGAAATTATCCATCATTTTCAGATCTAGTTCAGCACATGAAATCATATTTCTTCTTCTGAAATAATATTTCAACTGAAACTAATTATCATTTCAAAATCTGAATCAAAACCTCAAGGAGTCTAAAAAAAACTTGTTTGGTTTTGGTGGAGTTTTTGGGAAGAGAGCATGTGCTTGGGGTTTTTTTTTCCTAGATTACATCACTATGATCAAGTAAGCCTCTGGCAGTTTTATTTTAATTCCTTATTTGCATCCAGGTTTTGGAATGTGTACTTGGGGCAGAGCCTATGTCTCCTTGGAAGACTGACACTCACTGATTTGGGGGTTGTTGCAATTTAAACAGTTAAATAGTTTAAATTAAAAAGCTTCTTGGACCCTTCTTAGTAAAGATCACTTAATTGTGGAAGGATTCCTGTGTTTTTTGAGGTGTATATGTAAGTGTCAGATGGGATATCCTAAAATGTGGTAAAGCTGAGCTCTTCAGGTTTGATGTGATTTCTTCTTTGGGCTGTGTAAGGAAACCCTCTCAAAAACAAACAAAAAGCTAAACCCTTTGCACTTGTAAACCCTGTTTTGTAAAGAGTGTATTCATTTGTGTAGATTTGTTGTAATTTCAGATTTCAATTATGTGTCTTATGTGTCTGTCCCTCTGTGTATAAATTACTTGATTTCTGTGGTTTTGAAAATTCTGTCTTTGACACTTAGGCCTTACTTTGATTCTCTATTGGTGATGCTTAATTAAGAACAGTGGGCCAAATAATAGATAAAAATAACTTTAATTTATCTATTTGTCCTTGTTGCAGTATATAGGAAGTTTGACTAATCATGTTTAAAGTACTGAGTAAGTAATTAAGTTCTCTCTGTGTACACATTTGAAGTCCTTATGACATCTACATTCTATCTAGTCATAGCTTGAAATGTCATTGTTTCCTGCAATACTTGCTGTGGCATATGTCAGCTATTTAGTCCAAACTATCCAAGGAAAGTAGAGAAAACTGAGAAAACAGTGTGTGAAAAGCTCTAGTGCTTTTGTGTATTAACATACAAATTGAACGACACCTGAAATGAGCAGACACTCCTTTGGGCAAAGATGTTCTGACCTTTCTTTACAGAGCACTTGAGTTTTGAGATGTATTGAAAACTACTGATTACTTTCACAGTTTTCTTCATGGAACAAAATAGTGAAATTAAGCATAATTACAGCCAAAAAGATTATAGGAAAGAGCATCCAGTGTTTTTACTGCTCAGTGACTGTTTTTATAACACTTGACCTGACAAAACATTGTAAACCAGTTTTACTTAAGGAGTTCACATTGTCACTGCTGCAGTAGACAAAAGAATCCTTTATATCTCACAATAAAGGAAGTTACCTATTTCATAGCATTTATAACTTCAATCTTTTCCTGAGCAGAATGAAAATAAAGTACTGAGCACTGTTTTCAGTTTCAAATGAAAACTTGTTGTGAATGGGTTTTACTCTCTGTGTATTGGTAACGACAAATACAGATATCAAAGAATCTGGAAGATAGTCACACAACATATAGTTATGCATGTGGAACATATAAATTTCACTTTGTTAGACACATTTTTTCTATTTACAATGCAGTTTTGATGCTAGTTGTCTATGTCTTTATGCTAACAAATTTTCAACTCATTTTATTTCCAGAATAGGGAGATCATACTCACAGCACATCTGCAGATGATGACACATTCTGTGTATTATATCTAAAGAGAAAAATTTGAGTATATCCAAAGGAATGTCCCCCAAAAGCTCAGAAACATCTCTGCAAATACTGACAACTTCAGATCATCATCCCAGCCTTCTGAATCAAACAAGGGACTTGATCTCAACAAACATGCTAGAGTTTAATATATTAGGAACAAAATAAGAGTTTGCATGCAGTTTGTATCATTTGTATCTGATTTATTGCTATACGATGTTCAGACTTTAGACCAAAGTCTACTGAATGTAATGGAAATATTTCTTTCAGAGTGTTTAGCATAGTAGGGCCATTTGGAAATATCCAAACTAGCAAATTCTGAGCAAGCTGACTCAAATACTGGAGCCAATTTAAGAGTCTCTTAACATACCCTGGGAGGAGAACTGCAGCTGCATTGCTTGCACAAGATGTCTCCATGAGAGTTGGTTTGGGTATGATTACAAAATGAGGGCTGTGGAGATATAATTTTAAGTTCTGTGAAAGAATACTGTGTCAGTACTAATTATTTAGACTAGTGGAAATCTGGTAAGTTTCAGAAAATATGTGAATGTAGTGCTAAGGCAGGAAACTGCTTCCCCCACACAGCACAATCAGAGCATATTTATTTTGTTAATGTTATGTTACCATAAAATAATAAAGGAAATTAAATCAGAATTTAATTGTTCATCATATTGCAGAACACATTGTATCTCAAGCTGTCATGGAAACTAGTTATCATTTCTTTGATCTTTAAATCATACACACAGAAATAGTTGAGGAAAGATAGAGGGATCACAATATTTGTGTGAGAAAGATTAATGAGCTGTCTAAGCTGATGGCTTTTGCAGTAACACATATTTCATTATATTGTATGATGCATAAAATATTTTTTTTTAAGTTTAAATGAAAAAATCCTTTTCTGTGTATCGATACGGTTGTAATGTTATGCATACCAAGTAATGAATTTTACTTTCTAATTATAGCAATTTTGCCAGTGGTAAAATATGCAATGTATCCTACCTATTTCAAAAGTCTATCTGTTGATGATTTTCTTCCAAACACTTTTTCCTAGACACTTGTCATATGATTGCATTTTACAGTATAATATGAATGTATTCATGGAGAATTCATTTGGTTCTATTCATAGTACACCCTAAACAACATAAAGGGTTGCACTCTCTTTCTCTCTCCCCCCAGCTACTGAGGAAAATATTTATCATGTATACAATATTTCAATATCTCTATTGAGCATTCAGGTCAATTATTGGAGGTCTGTCAAAGTTCATGTAATAATGTCAATGTGTTTTTTTAACCACACAAAATAATCCCATATATATATATATTTCCAGTTGAAATTTAAAAAAAAAAAGTTTGTAGTAAAGAAGAAAGAAAAAATATAATTTAAAAGCATGTGGGGTTTTCGTTTTATTTTTTCTTACTACAACATAAACTAACAAAACCAATAATATATACTTTTTCTGTGAAAATTTTTAAAATCATAATTAGAAAGGGTTTTTTTTTTTCTAATCCTTATTCTTATATGGAAAATAAAAACATAATTGTAAAAGATCACTTCAAATTCGAATGTGAAACTCCAGTTTTCATAGAATCATAGAATGGTTTGGTTTGAAGGGACTTGAAGATGATCTTGTTCCAATCCCTCTGCCATTGGTAGAGACCCCCTTCTACAAGATGAGGTTGCTCAAAGCCCCACCAGCCTAGTCCTTAATAATTTCATGGGTGGGGCAACCACAGCTTCTCTGGGCAATTTTTTCTAGTACCTCATCACCCTCATACAAAGAAATTCTTCCTAATATCTAATCCAAATTCACCCTCTTTCAATATGAAGCCATTATCTCTTGTCCTATCTCTTCATATCCTTGTGAAAAGTCCTTCTCCCACCATCTTGTGGGCCCCATTTAAATATGGGAAGGAATATAAGGCATTTAAATATGCCTTAAGGTCTCCTTGGAGCCTTCTCCAAGCTCAGCCTGTTCTCACAGGACAGGTGGTCTAATCTTGTATCAATTTAATGGCTTCACTCTGGCCCTGCTCAGATAGGTCCAAGTTTTTCTTCTGTTAAGGGCTCCAGAGCTGGATGCAGTACTCCAAGTGTGGTCTCACAAGAACAAAGTCAAGGGAGAGAATCACCTCCCTTTCCCTGCTGGTCACAACTCTTTTTATGCGGCCAGGATGTCACTGGCCTTCTGGGCTTCAAGTGCACTTTGCTGAGTCATATTGAGCTTTCCATGTACAGATTTTCCCAAGTCTTTTTCTGGAGGGCTCATCTCAATCCATTCTCCTCACAATGTGTATTGGTGTTGAGATTGTCCTGAAGCAGGTTCAGGATCTCACACTTGTACTTGTTGACTGTCACAAGTTTCTCACAGGCTCACCTTCCAAGCCTGTCAAGGTCCCTCTGGATGGCATCCCTTTATTTCAGGGTGTTGACTGCACCACAGAGCTTGATGCTGTCAGCAAACTTGCTGAGGGTACACTCAATTCCAAGCTCCACGTCATCAACAAAGATGTTAAAAAAAGCTGGAAGCAAGACCAACTCCTGAGAGAGGCCACTTATCACTGGTTTCCACTTGGTGGACATCAAGCCATTGACCTCAACTCTTCAAGTTTGACCATGTAGCCAATTCCTCATCCACTAACTGGTCTTTCCATCAAGTTCATACGATGGCTACTGGCTTAGCCGCCTCTTCTGCTAGATCTCTCAGGACATGTAGCTGCATCTCATTACATGCTATGGACTTCTGCATTTTCAGGTTCCTTAGATATTCTCAAATTTGGTTTTCACCTATAGGTGGCAGTTCATTTTCCCCCTCCCTGTCTTTGCCATCTACAATGCAGGTGGTGTGGTGGAGAATTTTCCACTGAAGACTGAGACAAAAACTTCATTGAGTACCTCAGGCTTCTCATTGTCCTGAGTAACCAAGTCTCCTGTTTCTTTCCAGAGTGGGCCCACATTTTCTGTACTCTTCCATTTATTACCCATGTGCATATATATGTTTTTTCTTGTTGCCCTTGAGGTCTCTGGCAAGACTTAATTCTATCAGGATTTTAGGTGTCCTAGCTTGATCACCAGCTGCTCAAACAATCTCTCAGTTTTCCTCCCAGGCTACCTGTCCTTGCTTCCATTCTCTTGAAGCTTTCTTTTTTTTTTTTCCAGGAAGCAGATCTCTGAAGAGGCCAAGGTCTGCTTTCCTGAAGTCCAGAGTAGTGAGTTTTCTGTGCACCCTCCTTGCTGCCCTAAGGATCTCCTCCCTTTTCTTCATGTAAACAGTTAGATGGAATGCTTAAATTATCTCTATATCTGATTCATAAGTAATAAGTAAAAATTACAGCTCATATTGACAGCTATGAATAGGGCTTATGGCTTTATCAGAAAGGCGAAGTAAAACCTATTTTGAAATAATATATAAGTATGGTGATATAAACATTATATTCTTGTTTTAGTGTCATCATTTTTTTTTTCCTCTGAGATGTCTCAAAGGAAATGATTACATTTTGTGGCCATTTAGGCTTTTAACACCTACACTTTAAAGATTTTGGCTAATAAGTGTTAGGACTAACACAAATATGGTATTGATTGTGATGTTAGGCTAATTGATTAAACTAAGCACCTCACCAAGGTCTAGGAAGCTTTTGTTTTATCAGACATAGCAAAATATAGACTGAAGATTTGAGAGCATAATAATGACTAAATATATTTTTTTTTTCTAAAACTTAAATGTAAGTTTATTCTCCTTTGCCTAGGCTAGTAAGATAGCAGAAAAACATAGGTGCTTGTACAGACAATGTACACCTGTTCAGTTTTACTACTTTTCTTGTACTGTCCCATATTCCCAGCATAGTGCCCAGTGTATCTAATCTCTATCTATTCTCTTTCACAGCAAGTGTAGACACAGAGGCAGATGTTCATGACAGCTAATTTTTTATAGTTTTTGTCTTTCTAAATACCTTCTCTTTGTATGTGAATGTCAGCTCTTTAGTCATACATCATAAGAATTTTAATATTTTTTCCATTAAAAACTTTGACTTTCTCTTTTTTGGGGAGTTAAAAGTCTGTGTTGTTAGGAAATTGTTTGCTGAAATTTTAGTATGAAATTTAAGGAATCATAGAATGGTTTGGATTAGAGGACCTTCAATTGCCATCTACTCCAACCCCATAGTAAAGAGCAGAGGATCTTTAACTTGATCAGGTTGCTCAGAGCCACATTCAATGTAACCTTGAATGTTTCCAGGGATGGGGTGTCTATCAGCTCTCAGAAAATCTCTGTTTATACTGAGGTTGTGTACAGTTTTAGCTTAGCATGTGTCCTGTCCATTATGCTCATACCTAGATTAAGGTTTAGAAAACCAAAATGTTGTAAATTAAATTTTTGTTGCTTCTGTATTTCAATTTGAGAAGAAAAATGTTTAGAAGCTGGAAGTGATATTTCAAGTATCAGAAGTGTTTCCCTATCTTCTACGGAAACATCAACAGGTTTTGCATTAAAATGTGTAGAAAATTAAGGAAAATTTTGCCAGCTTCTTCAGTTGGATAATATTATCTGCTCTTCTGAATGAAGGTAAGCATTCAAAATTGAAAGTAATAAATGAATAATTAAAGATTCTTATGTAATGATTGCAGAAAACCATAAGCGTTGAAAAGATTCCATGTATTCCTAACACATACTGGTAATATCTTTATTGTGTAAATAAATCAAATTGAATTGCTGGCTTCTCTATAAATTAAGAAAGTAAGTGTGTTGATATTTAAATAATAGCACTTTGGTGCCTGGTAATCTAATTTGCTATCGTGGAAGGGTAATTAATATTAAGGGAAGAAAAAATAACTTTTCACACAGAAATCTGTAATGGCACACACTTTGCTTGAGACATAACCAACTATATTTTTGCTACTCTTTCTGAAGTCACATCTGTGGCTTCTCTGTTTTACCTACATACATGATAACAGTTGTTGCTATATTACTGAGATTTTTGAGAAAAGTCAATTTAGCTCTACTTTTGATTATTTTCTAGCTGCTCTTTTCTTTCTCACCAACCACTTCTGTCACCTCCAGAAGTGGGACAATGTCACCTGGTTTTTTGTTGGTTCATTTTACATGTTGGTCACTTTCATTAAATGAACTTATTGACATTTTTCTCCCCACTGTAATTAACTGGGATTTACCCAATGTCTCATTGTGCACTGACTGACTAGACCACTCTCCAACAGCAATACCTGAAAACTGAGATCAAGATATACATCTGTGTGAATGTTTGTTGTTTTTTTTCTTTTTCTTTTTTTTTTTTTTTTTTTTTTTTTTGTTTGGTTTTGTTTTGAGGTTTTTTGTNTGTTTATTTGTTTCTTGTGGGGTTTTCATTTAATTTGTTTTGTTTACGGTTTATTGGTTTTTTTGGGTTTTTTTATTTTTAATTTATTTGACAACTTCCTAAGTTTTCTGTAATTTTACCTCATTTGTAGGAGGATGGGTACTGAGGGAATGAAGCAAAACTAAAAAGCATGTACTTTTAATCAAGAAAATTAAATCAAAACATAGTTAATTACAAAATAAGAAGGTAAATATTAAGCATAGATGTACTCACACTCTTCTTTCTGAAGCACTGCACTGATCAAAACGCCCCCAGATTTTGGAATTCAAAAGTCAGTTAATCATGTAAGTGGGAACAGCTTCATTTTCTGTGGGTAATTCTACCCATTCAAGTCAGTCTGTCTTTCTTGGACTCTAGTGGGGCAGAAGGTTTTTTTGGTGTTCTAGTGCCTATTTGTGTAGGAATTGTAAGGTTCATCTGCCTTACTTCTGTGAGGCTGAAGTGATTTTGTACCAGTATTTCCTTGAAACCTGATGTATTGGAGCACAGGTTGCTTAAATCTGTCTCTTGACTCTGGACTACTGTGGAGATATGTTCTACATTACTTTCAGCCATGTCTTTATTTTGCAAAGTTCAGTGGCACTTTTTACCTTTTTAAGGAAAGCTTAAGTCTTATACTCCAGAGAATATTTGAAAAAATGAAGGTTTGAGCAGAGCATTTGACTCAGGTGTGAAAAAAATATATAAATGCAGAATTGGAAATTAGTTATTAGTGAATAACTAATCTCCTATTTTAAAAAAAGTTAGAGTCACTTAAGGACAGAATTTTCTGCTCATTTTAGGATATTAATTTACTATCATTAAATTATTAATGTAATATTTAGACAATGGTTATAAATGCCGGTGCTCCTAAAGAAGTCCAATGTTTTGTTTATGTCTACATTACAACTCTAGATAATACCTTTGTTATCCATTTTTTATGTCAGTGAATGTAACTCAGCATGTAAATATCCTACTTTAGAAAGGGATGTTCCAACCACTATCAAGTGGGCATCCATGCTTTCCTAATCCATCCTTCACGTTACATGCATCCCTAGCTAGTTCAGAAACCCATGCACTTCTTTGTGTTGACCAGCATCTCAAAACACCAAACCAGTGGCATTATATAACTGGGCCCTTGTGTCCTCTGATGCTTTATTGTTGCTGATGTTTCTTTTCAAGGCTTAATTCCAGTGTGTTGAACTATTTCATCTACTCTTAAAGTTAAAATAAAATTAAGGGTCTTTAGTGCTTTTATTTATTAACAGGCTTTTTTTTTTTCCTTTAGTTTTGTTTGTTTGTATTAATTTTGGTGTGCATAGAGAAGTTTCTTTCTACTGTCAGCAACATGGATCCTTTGGTCCCTACAAAGACTTTTCTACTCTTCTCACAGTCATACCCGAGAACCATTAGGTGCAGTCACTGCAGATCATGAATTACAATGCATTATCTGCATGTCTTTAAAAAAAGCAAACATTTGGAACAGTTGTCAGAAAACAAAGACATAAGAAACTGTAATCTTTCTTTGTCTCCACTAGCTATTCCTCTTAATCGGTGGATTCTGGCTGATTTCAACCAAATTTGACAGTCTAAAGTTTCAAAAATATGAATTTTTTGTGAAAACTGTGTCTAACTAAATGAAATAAATCCTATCAATTCCCTTGATAAGCAGATAAAATTAGTCTGTTACCAGACTCTCCATTTTGCTTGACACTGTGCAGCCAAGAAGTCAGTATGCGCAGCCCTAGCTTATCTGCAGAGCAGTCAGCCTCCTGCCTGACTAGAAGTCACAGTACTTGTATGGCTCGAGTATGGAGGGGAGTTGGAAGTAGAATGGACAAAGTGTATTAAGCAAAGCTCAGAAAATTTAACAGGAACTAGAAAGGCTGGGAAACTAATAGTTGTGGTAGAGCAGCTGGGGAATAAGAGATTCAGGATGACAGAGTGAGACAACAAAAAGTGTATTACATTCTCTTCATACAGCCTATATATTGTCTTATATTTTTAATGTGATAAATATGTGTATGGCTATACTATTACTTTTCCAACTCTGAACTGCTGGATGGCTAGTCATTTCTCGGCAATGATTCACCAAATGTTGAATTGTAGTCGCTAGATAAAAATAGCATCAATAGGAGAGAAAGTCCTGGGGAGATGTACATTTGTGTAGCGAAAAATGAGACCGAGTCTCTCCTTAAAATGCAAAAGATGTGAAATAAGTAGATTCAGTTCCTTGTCCTGAATTTGTAGGTACCTTGTTATTAGCAAAAAAAAAAAAAAAAAAAAAAGAAAGAAAGAAAGAAAGAAAGAAAGAAAGAAAGAAAGAAAGAAAGAAAGAAAGAAAGAAAGAAAGAAAGAAGAAAAAAGAAATACGGTAATTTTCTGGATTCTTCAGAATTGAGATTGGACATTTATCCTGGTCCAGAATACTGGGATAAGTAGCAAACCACCCACTGCCACTACTTGCTAATGGATCACTCTGTAACAAACCCCATGCATTTTCTTTTGTCTCACATGGTGAAAGCAGAGGAAGGGCTGTAAATGGGAACGGCGGAGTGAATTGTTCTGCTTCTTGAAGCAATCTGTCTTGGTATCTGCTAGTAAGTGTATGAGAAGATGCTGATGATATCAAGCCTAGAATGGACATTGACAGCAGTGATTTAAGGATGTCTGATCACTCTGCCCCAGCCATCCTCCTTCTAACCAAGAAATGCATCCCATTTACTCTTGTCCCTGCTCCTGGTCATATAAACTGGTTTAACATGTGTCATGGTCAGAATTATGTTATCTTCCTTTCCTGCTTTAGCTACAATAATCAAGCTCAGGGCTGTAAATACCTCCAGACAGCCACAATTACGTTATGTTCTTACTTTATTTTCTCCTGTCCTGTTTCCTTATGCTTCATTTCATTGGCTTCATGCCTCCCTTTCTCTGTCTAAATTAACTCCTATATAAACAACGTACCCCTAATTACATTTTCCCAGATTCACTACCTCCATACAAAATATATTTATTTAGGCAATCTTGGCTTTATATGTTGGTACTGATAGTGAATGCTAATACTGATAATAACTCAGTACTGCCAGTTATTATAATTTTGTCACCCCCCAGGTCCCAGCTATCTGTAAAGTAGCTTCCCCTTACTCACCTATGACATCCAGCTTTTCATCATGATGCTGTTATTAACCTCTGTCAGCATAGTTATGTGCCATGTCCACCCTAGTTTCTCATGGCATGTCTCCAGCCACTCCTGATATTCTGTTCTGCAGCATGACCTTAAGACAGCGGCAAGTCAGAAACCTAGCCATTTCCCTGTAGACCTAACAATGCAATTTAAGACTTTTAATTTTCTTTTGGGAGGTCTATTTTTCCCTTCACAATTTGTCTCTGTACAGTGAAAGACAGCAATCTGCAAAGGCAGCTAAGATATTTTACTCTGCAATCCATGAAATTATAAAGCCATGAAGTTCTACAATATTACATTAAGAAAAAAGATATTTTTTTTAATAGAAAAGGACATACTGATATTAAGTCCAGAAAATCAAATAGTTCAGGATAATAATTTAAAATATGCTGATAAAATTTCCAATATTTGCTAAATTAACTGATTAGCTAGTGATGAATACCTCTAATAGGAAGAATCATACATGAGCAATATGATGTTTAAATCCTGAATACAAAACATTTTAAAAATTATCTGAAAAGTTTGCTTGATAAACTTTTGTATGGCAAACAGCTCTTCCCCTCCTTCCCCATATTTTGTCCAGGAATACCATCATAGAAACAATTTTACTTCCAAGAAATACGAAAAGTTTCTTGTTTAATAACAAAATAAAAAAAAAATCACTAGAAAAAAAAAAGTAATTTTTACAAATTCCTGTCTAACCTGATCATCCATGACCATACGTGAAGCAACTATTTATCTGCCTTTAGTGTCTACTTACTTTGAGGAATATAGGTGCAAAATCAGCAAGAAAAATGAAATAAAAATATTACTTTGAAGTGACCTTCACATTCATGTAACTTTTAGTCAGAAATCAAAACAATTTGCTTTTACTATGCAGTCTTGATTATGAATCTACAAGACAATATTAATTGCAATTAAATTTGGGCAGAAATCATGGCTCTTTTTTCCCACATTTCCCACTTTAGTTCTTCTAATTTTTTATGCTGTCACAGACATGGACACAGCATGAAATGAATGCCAACATGAATTTTTTCAACACCTTTTTAAACTTTTAAAGTACTTGGCGTCTAAATATTTTTTTGGTATGTGTACACAGAGAAGTCTTGAACATTCTAAAAGTTGTAGGTGTCTTTTTGCTGCAACAATTTTGTGCCACTAAAACTGCAGCAAATTCATTAGCAAAATGCTACTGTCATTGTAGTAATTTTATAACATGAGGGTTAAAATAAACAAAGCAGAAATACCACATATCATATAAATTACAAATAGATCTTTCTTGGCATAAAATCTTCTGAAACATTGTATATGTTCAGCTGAAATCTGTTGTCGTTGTCCTAAATATACTCTTTTGTTAAAATTATACTTCTTACCCCTTTGGCTATTGACAGCCTATTATTTTTCATATGTGCCATCTTTATCCAAGAAAGTGAAAGAACAACTAATTATATCCTTTGCAAATGAGTGTAGCAGAATAGCTTTTGTTCACCAAAATTCTTAAGGCTACTCATTGTGAATGCGGAATTCACTACGATTTTTTTTTTTTTGTTATTGTTTTTAATGTACAGCCACTTTAATGGCATGTGAAGTTTGGCATTTGAAGCTAATTGTATACTCTGCTTTGGAGGCTGTAAATCCAGTCAGTCTGCCTAGCTACGCTAAACTTGTATTTAGGTCTTAATTGATCATTTTGCAGAAGGTTTTTTGTGTGTAGTTTTTGAGGGATTGACATTGGCACTATTATTTTTAAAGGTTGCCCCCACAGTTTCAGTAAAGGCTATTGTGGTAAGCAATAAAAATGAAGGTCAGTAAAATGAGTCCATTAACAAAAGTGTAATGTTTGAGGGGAATGCCCTATACCTGAAAACTTTACAAAATTAACTGCATATAAAAGCTTCTCTAACTCATTTGTCTGTGTTATTGAGAAATTAGAAGTAAATTACTTAAGCAGAAAAGAAGACATTTGAGCTAAAATGGAATATAGTCATGAATGGTATGAAAAAATTAAAAAAAAAAAACAGAGCTGAAATAGCATATACAGTCATATATCTTCAACAGATATAAGAATTTCAGATATTGTACTGGACAGTCTGTTTATCAGTGTATGTATTTTAAGTTGGCAGGTGTCAGTAAAGACCACTGAAAAATTTAAGTTTTAGCACCTTTATTAATGATGGGACATAAGGTACTCTGAGGAATTTTGTTAACATTACAACATTATGTTGTAACGTTAATGTTATAACATTCTGTTAATGTTGCAAAATGAGAAGAATCGCAGGTACACAAGAGAGCTGTACTGATGTTTATAGAGGCCTCACCAGTCTGGAGAAAAGGACTGACAGGAACCTTGTGGAGTTCAACAAAGGGAAGTTCAAAGTTATCCACATGTATCTGCATACCACATGGTGCATGATTAACTTCATTTGTCAGCACAGGCAGGGGGACACCGACTGATTCCTGATAGACAGCAAGTTGTGGAGTCTCCATATT
>VXBN01016493.1:261656-278143 GCA_013397395.1 Sinosuthora webbiana | reverse complement strand
TCTCCTCTCCTCTCCTCTCCTCTCCTCTTGTTTTTTAACAGTGGCAAGAAGTTGCCACTGTTAATAGTATATCTGTGTACTTTGTTGGGACACTGCCAAAAGGATTAGCCATACTGGGCATGATTTATAAACAAGTACACAGCCAGGAAAAAAGGCATCTTACAATTTGTATTATTTTTCTGCAGCTCTAAAATTTAATGTCTAATTAGTGTTTCCTTTGTAATTTCAAAAGTGATTTTCATTGGCTTTCCTATCATTAATCTACACTAAGGCTTGCACTGAGAAAATTGCAAATCTATTACTTTATTATAGGTCTTAGAAGATCCCGTATGCTGACATTTTGACAGGTTGCTTGCATACAAATGGTTGAAATAGTACTAGCAACCTTTGTAGTTTGTATGTTCCCTGCTTTATTTGTTTTTTTGCAGTACTACCAATGTTCAATACATACTGAAGTGTTTGATTTAATTTCATGAAACAGGAATACATGAAGGAGTTTGTCCCATTTGCTTAGTAAATAAAGGAGTTTATCATCCCTAAAAGCATTAGGTCAAAACATGTCAAAATCTGTGCTGAAACTGAGGTTACTAGCGTGCTGAAAATGAGCTTTTAAGTAAAAGATAAAGAAAACTCCTTTTTCTGCAAAAAGAGAAAAAGAGTAAAGAGAAAATCTATCTTTAAATATTCTCAATGAAAATAAAACTCCATTGTGCGTATGTATCTTCATGGTAAATCTACTGCAGAGATTTGTATACCCCTCTCTAAAAAGTATGAAATATTAACCTTGGTCATAAGGGCCAAAATTCCAGAAAATACAGTCTCATCTTGACTAAATCCAGTGTTTTTAAGGTTTGTTAACTGTACTGTGCTACTTCAATTGGTGTGAAAAAAAACCATGTGCCACACTTATCAGCTGGAAGATCTTATCTGCTCAGCTCTCTGGTTTAATGAAAGTGAATACACTTATAGGTAAAACCAAAAGGACTTCCAAAGCAGTCCTTACAACTGGTTGTCTTTATTTTATACATATAGATAAAATGTAATATCTCCTTCACATATTGCTTGAAGGTCTTAACTAATCTGACCCATTTTAGATGAACCCCATCTTAATATGATATGCCTTTTCATAGAGTAAAACAGAAGAGTAGATTAACCAACTCACATACAGAGATTTAGATTGTTGCTTTATTCCTACATTAGATTTATTTAACACTAGTCTCCTAATACCTGTACAGACTCACATATTCTAATTCACAAGAAAAGTCAGTATAGAAAGTAAATAAATTCGTGTCAAGGTTCAGTTGCCATAAGTAGAAGAGAATATATACAGAGAGTGCATAGAGACATTGTAATTTTTTTTTTAAAGATTTCAGGGTGTAACCTTTTAATAAAAGTGGTTTAATATTTTAAAGATCAAACAGAGTGTGTTTAAATTGAAAACAAGCAAACAAACAAACAAAAAACCCAACAAAAACCCCACAACTGTATCTATAAAGAAAAAGGATGGGGCATCCAATTTAATTCATACTATTTCTCCAAAAATAGTCAAAGAGGATGTGGTTTGGTTGCTATATATGCTATATATATATATGTTGAATAAAAATACATTAAAAAAATAACGCCAATGCATCTTTGGCACTAGTTATGAGTATTGATTATACACACTAATGAACTCTGAAGGACAGGGTAGTAATTAAACCAGGTCTTTTATCATCTGGAGAGATGGCAATAGTTTAGAAAGAAACTGAAAGTGTTGAGAAGATAGTGCTGACTGACGTAAGAAGAAAAATTATATTAAAACATTGCATTTGTAGGCAGCTAAAGTATAATTTATTCTAATCACATTTACCAGAAAGAATTGCTCAGCTGAGGTTTGCCTAGAACAGAATTCCATGAGTTGGTTCAAAAATAGGTGATAGTGTGAAATTCATCACATTGCACTCCTGGAAGTAACTCAGCTTTAGGGGCTGTGCATGAGAAGCAAGTAGAATTTAAGATACAGAGAAGTGATACTAGGTTTAGACATTAATTATGTCCTGCCATTCCATTACATTGTCACTGAAGTCAGATATGAAAAATATTTCTGACATGCAATGTTGGGGAAAGAGGACGGAATTTATTAAACAATAGAGGCAGAATATAAGGAAGGAATATAAGATACATTTAAGGAAACAAAAACAAACTTGCCAAATTTCTTTCAGATGTATGTTGAGACATATGAGTTTCTGGTAGAACTTTTATGATCATATGACTAATCTGGAAGGCATTAACAGTTAGACACCAGCCTTCTGCCATATTTTCCACTTAACACTTCTATGTTCTCTTTCCCCCAACTTGAATATGACATTAAAACTAAATATTATTGAAGAATTTGGAAAAAATATTTAACAGACATAGAAGTAAAACTGAAGATTAGGGAATAGGTAAAATTATTTAATTCTTCATGCAGTTAACACTCATGGATGATAAAAAGCCAAACAGAATATTTTAATCATTTATTTGACATTAGACAGACACTTTTATTTGGTGTCTTTTTTTTTTTTTTTCTTTTTTTTTTTTTTTTTTTTTTTTTTTTCCTATGAAAGGAAATGTGTTTTAAAATGTATCTGTTCAGATAGTTAATAAATTTTGGTAGAGAAGAAATTTGAAGAATAAAGTATCACTTTCTGTTTCCACATCACAGTAATAGTAGTAGTAATAACAACAATGTATTTTATCTCAAATGAACAATTTATATTACACAATTTTAACATGTTCTGTGTCAAATGTTCTTTAACTGAACACTGGATAGATGGTTTCTCTTTTTAACAGAAGAAGCTCTTCAAAGGGAGTTGCGATTGTCAACCGAGGCAGGATTGTGATGACTCCACTTTTCACCCTCAGTTTTGTGCAGATTTGTATTCTTCAGATCCTCTGATAAACAAAGAAAATGTAATAAAGAGAAAGACTTCCATACACTGATGTCTTCAAAAGACAGGACTACCATTCCTCTCAATTCCTGCAAAACTGGACCAAAAATTGGGACAAAACCCCCAGGATACCAATAATATGAATTGCTAACAGAAATGTGGCATTAAATTAGAGTTTCAAAAATGTAAAAAAAAAAAAACAAACACTGTAAAAAGGGAAAAATAGAAAGTAAATCTTATCAGGATCATTAACACAATCAGTTTTCCTCTATCTTATTTTTTTTCTCCTCTATATAGATTACAGCTATAATTAGCACAATTCACCACTGCTAAGCATCCAGAGCTATGTCTGCTTTGTAACTGAAAGTTCAAGTTCCATTATCAGCTACATTACCTATATAAATATCTAGAAAGTGAATGTGGAAACATAAAGAATGTTTAGTTTAGCACACCCTTAGAAAACAAAAAGGACTTTTATACAGAAAATACCAACAGACAAATATGAATGGTGAACTCCTGACAAGCCTGCTATCATGGAGACGTGTGAAAACATATTGCTACTGGACACTCTTAATGTTCTTCTGCAAAAGGGAAGCCCCTGTGGCCTGTTCTAGCAAAACGTGTTTCATTCAGTTGTATTCTTACATTTACCTGACTGTAAGAAAAATAAAAATAGGCAGTCCTTTGGGCTTTTTTTTTACACTGTATGGATTTTTATTTAAGAAATGTACAATTCTACTAAAACTAAGGAAAAAACCACCTTTTTTCTACATTTATATATAAAGTAGGTCCTTCAATAACTCTTATGAAGGGACATCTTAGGGATTGAATTACTTATTACTATTTGAAAAAAAAATAAGAATTTTTAGATTGGTTTTTTCTCAAATTATATTTTTGCTTTTGAAATACATGTTGACCAAATTCCAGTTAAATAAAGGATTTACTTTTTTCAATACTTACAATTCCAATGGAATTCTTTTCAGCACTGGAGGACTGCTGTCAAGACAGGACTTTATTGATACTTTTTAACATTGTTCTCTCTAAGGACTAATAAGAGGAGGAACTTAATTTTGCTCAGAAGTTGGAGAAAATAGGATCTGAATTTTCCTTCTCGCCATAGTGGTTTTTTTTTTTTCCCTAGCTGAATCTTTTTGCATTCATATTGATTTCATTGAAATGCTGAAGAAGAGGTGGTCACACAGCAGGCCAAAGCCAGATGATATTGTATTTTGTCATAGAAACATTTTGAAATTGATGTCTATAAAAGTCTGTTTCAGAGGTTATATGTTCACACACCTCACTGCACTAAGGTGAGTTTTGTGCCAGCTACAGGTCACCTTCAATTTCCTCAGCCCCTTTAGAATCGGGGTGCAGAATGACAGCAATTCCACCTCAGAATGGGCTCTCTGCCCATGCAGAGGGTGCAGTTGTATTTTCCCTCAAGTGCACATAATATTCTTGAACCTGATCCTGAGTTTTTGAATAGCAGATCAATTCCTGTAGAAAGCATGTTCATACATGTTAGTGTTTCCTATAGGGCTTTATTCACTTTGTCACTATTAATTTGAGACAGCTGCTCTACATAGGTGATACTTTTCCTTCTAAAACCACTTGTGAGTAGATAGATGTAAGAACATGTAAAAATTTGAGAAAGGACATGGAACAATATTTAAGGACCTGTCACCCATCTACTATGTCCCAAGATTTCAATTGACATAGAACCTAATGTTCTACAGAGATAGAGTATTGATTGTCAAAAGTAAGTTTCTGTAATGAAAGTACATTATTATACTGTAATGAATTCACCAGAAAAATGATATGCTTAAAAGATTGTCTACATATGTACAAACATATATAAAGGAGGAAGAATTAATGAATATTAATATTCTTTCTCACCTCTTTTAATGATGCTTTTAACTCATTGTGTACGCAGTGTTGCTTTAAATATCCCCATTCCTTAATATTCCACAGATCTTTACAATTTTCCTTTTGAAAAAATAAAGAACTTTACATTTGTCTCAGTATTACAATTTAAAACATATTGAATTGAGTTTTAAACTTTACTGTATATTAAAAACAGAAAAGAAATACATTTTTAATGGAAGAATATAAGACATGGAAGACATTTTTCAAACAATTCTACTTGATGACAAAATAATAGATATAATGAACAGCAGGGAATGAAAGAGACGCTTGTGCTTTAGAGCAATATAATTATGTAAATTATCAACTGAGTTATACATACTTGCTACTCTTTCATTTGAGGTTGGTTCATTTTTTTTATTATGTGCATAAAGAATGACAAATGATTTTAAAATATTAATTGCAAGAAGCTCAATAAGAAATCAGTTGGGAGAAACCTTTGTATGAGTTTAAAGACATATGGATCTGTCTCTCTTTTCTCACAGATACGCAAAAAGATGTTGAGTTGTCCTGCAACCTAAAGAATCACAGAATCACAGAAAATCCTGAGTTTGAAAAGATGCACAAGCATCATCAAGGCTCCACTCCTGTCCCTGCATAGGACACCCCAAGAGTCACACCATGTGTGTGAGAGCATTGTCCAAACTCTTCTTGAGCTCTGTCAGGCTGGTGCTGTGACCATTTCCCTGGGGAGCCTGTTTCAGTGCTCGGTTAGACTTTTAACAAAAATTTAGAGTATCACATGAAGAAAAAAAGAAATTAGGACTTTAAGGCACCACTGAGATAAATGGCACTGAAGGCTGATAAAACTGGCAAAAGAGAAGGAATGGGGAGCAAGACAGTGTAATTTAATAAACACACCTAGGATGACTGTACTTTATTTGCCACTGTTTTTTCTGTTTTTTCCATCCTTACATAGAGAGGGTTTTTCTATTCAGCAGTGTAAATTACAGTGACTCCAGATTGAGATATATGCTGGGGAGAGCCAAAAGAGTTTGCACAACCACTTAGGAGTAGAAGACCGCTCTGCAGAGAGTACCATATGAAATGATTGACATCTGAGATCTGACAGGAAGGAGAAAGAAATGTTGCCAACTGTCGAACAGCACTGCTGGAGCTCTGACCAAGCCAACAGTTTGGGGACTGATTTCTTCTTTCCTAGTTTACACCCAAGATCCTGTACTATAACATTTACCCAGAAGTTCTGGTTATGCACTTTAGCAAATTTCCCTGACATTTCCACCATTTTAGCTTCAACCTTTCTTGTTATGAGTCCAGTTTCTACATTTGAGACATTAAAAAAACCCTGAATTTCAGATAATGGAATTGCAATGTGCACTGCTGGGCTCTGTTCTATGGTGCTTTATGTTTGCAGCTCAGACAGAACTAATTTTCCCTGGATTTAGTTTTCTAAAATTTTGTCATACTACTTTCCTTATGGTATTTCACAGATTTTCCAGGAAAATAGTGTTTACAATTCTCAGGTTAAGGTTCAATTATAGTAGAAACAAATGCCATTTATAAGAAGTCATAACTACTTAAATATAAAACCCCAGTTATTTAGATTTCAGTAATAGAACGTACTTCCAGAGGACAATTCAAATAATCCTAGAATAATTGGTATAATATACCTTCAGACAGGGAAAGAATTTATAGAACTTTATATTGTTAGATGTAATGAATCTTAAAATTTAGGATGATTTTTGGAAGCATTCAAGACTTGTAATATTTATATGAGGAACATAACTAATGTGTGTGTGTATGTACTGTTCTTTAGCTACAAAGTAAGGATGTTAAAGCTTGGGCTTCTAAGTAAGGTAAGAGATTGTCGTGTTTGTTTTTCTTACTATCTTTCAACCCTGCAAAACTAACTTATTTTGCCTGATCTTAATTCAAACAGCAATTCAGAATAAAATGTCTTGTAGGAATAAACAATGCTTGTTGGAATGGTAATATGCAGTGAGGAACAGAGACATACATTTCACAATTTTGTACTTGCAATGACTTTTCTGCCTAAAGTGTTGACTCCATGATGTTTGCTAAAAAATGTTCTGTACTGGTAGAAGAACTTAAGAAAGGAAGAAAAGCAAAATAATAGTTTATGTAAAAACTCTAAAGATTAAAATCCAAAAATAATCCAGTCTTACAAACAAACAGAGATTGTTTTCAGTAAAATCCAATGTCATTTTTAAGGTTGTGGTTGAAACCCACATGAAGTATAGATCTTGAAAGTCCTTTGAAAAGAAACAAGAAAATATATTTGAATTTATAGTTTATTTCAAATATTGTGTTTAGACAAAGAGGACCTTCAAGTGAAAACTAAAAGCCTTCCAGTAAAGGTTGAAGAAAAGATACTCAATGGCCATTCAGAAATATTAAGAGCCACAAAATCCAATACTCATATTTCCTCATTTTAGACCATTTCTAACATCACCTGGAATTCTGCAGTATTAATTACTGACCTCAGTTCAACAGGATTTTGATGCTTGTAACATTTGCTTTCCATTTGGATAATGTCTTTGCCATCGTCTTCATGAAGCAAGAATTTTGAGTATCCTAAAAAGAAAGGTAGTGTGTTCTGGCCAGTCCAGGCCACATAGCACCAGCTACCTGGATAGGATTGTAGGTAGCCTGCTGACCAAAATTTGGAATCTCCTGCCTGACCATCCATAGTAAGTAAACATTAATACTGAAAAAAAAAAAATAAATAAAAAAATTGCTGTTGTATACAACTAAGAAGAATTTACAGCACATATTAGTGGAAGACAGAAATGGTATAGACCCTTAGCAGGGCCTGCTGTGGTACATTATGTCATGTGATGAGTTAAAAAGTTGTACCAAAACACAGATCCTTTTTGTCCATCAGCATTGTGGATGGTTCTATCCCTGCTTCCTAGATTACTTCAATAAAACTAAACACAGCTTGGTAAGCATTTTGATTTTATTACAGGATGTAGGAACCAAACAATCTGATGTCTCTTTCCAGCAGTTCTATCAGACAGTCTGAACCTTTCAAATGTTAATCCTACTTCATTAAAAACATCCAGCCTTATGGTAAAGTTCAGATACTGAAGGTTTTTCCATATGGCATAGTAACTATGTAGATATTTAATGTATTGGCACACCCACAAATGAATAAAAAATGTAAATAAATATAAAACTGCTCTTAGTAGAGAAAACAGTAGAAATGTGATTTCTATATTGAGAGAAATTTGTTTTTCTCTTTTTTTTTCCACAAAAATATTTTACAATAAATATTTTGTACCTCCTGGAGATGGATAGATAAAAAAAATATTTTTAATTTCTTTTGCTCCCAAGAGTCAAACAAATTTCTGTGGAATATTTGGTACAAAAAAATCCCTCCACTGATACATCCTTTATAAAGCTATAACTTGAATAAGTGTTTTGGTAAACTTTGAGAGATAAAATGTCCCACGATTGTATTTAATATACCTATAGCATTTATGATCAGCATTACTAATTCACTGGGGCAGGGACAGGATGAGAAACACCAACTATGTTAATGTCAGTAGAAATGTGTAAAACATCCAATGCCATTTGTTTTCTTCTGATATCTGTACCCCATTGCAGATGTTAGTGTCAACCTCACTGAAATTATTTTAAGATTTCTTCAACAGCAGGCAGACACAGAGATAGTAAAAAGACCTTTTAAATGTAGAATATTGTTTTACTCTCACAATGATTTCAGTACTAGCAATACTTCATAAGCTAGAAGTGATAAATATTCATGTGCATTAAATATATTCATTTAGTAGAATTATTCATAGTGAGGGAAATTATGTAGTCAGTTTCTTTTGGAATCAGTGTAGTTTTAAATGAACAAAGATTGTATAACTTGGCCTGTGTATTTAGCAAGATAAATAGCCTGTGCTCAGCACCATGTCACTTTTTGGTGCTTCAGTGATACCACTTCTCTTTCCCACACACACAGATATAAAGAATGTGTTTCTTCCACTGAGCTCGACTAACTCCTATGCTTTTCTTACCAAGAAAGAAACATGATTTTAAGGGTCTACACCTGTCTCACAAATGCTCCAGCAGGAGTAAGTCTGGGCCAAAAACCACTGACCTCTTCCGAGAGCCTAAGTGAGTTATGGAGTTAGAATCTGACCTATTGCTTACAATGGTTTTGATTGAAACTGCCAGAACATCCAGGATCAGTTTCAGCACCAGTTGACTGTAGCAGCTGGATGTAACTAGGTGTACATGAAGAAAATGTGTGGAAGTATAAAATAGGAAACATCTTACAGATGCATGCAGTCCCTGATCACTTTTTTCTGAAACCATATTCACAGAGACAGACTAATGGCTGCAGGCTTCCAGAGAGTAAATTATAAAGAGTTTACAACTTGATTTCTTTCCTTTTTTTGTAATCAGAATTACTATTACATTGAAAAAAATTATAACGTAGAATCCTTTCCTTGTGTAATAGGCATGTTGCTAGTAGTGCAGAGTCATCAAACACAGCATTTTTCAGGCTTTTAACATTAGAGATTGAAATAACTGTAGCATGCATAGAATTCTGAGCCAAGAAAATTAGTTTTCAGATTCCAAAACATGTACCATTGTGAGAGACAGGTAGCAGAAGTACACTTCACATGGTCTATATATTTGCCCACTGTTGCATGTTAGGGCTGTGGAATATGCATTACCTTAGAGGTACAGCTATCTAAAGTCTGTAGGAAATTTAAATTTGCTGCTATGCAGTCATGGGAAAGTTGGCAGATTGTAACTATAAAAAAACCTAATTAATGTTCCCAATAGAGTTTTAAATTAGGTGCTTTCAGCTCTTTAGTAACCTGGGCAGTCC
The DNA here is from genome assembly GCA_013397395.1 of Sinosuthora webbiana. Taxonomy (NCBI): domain Eukaryota; kingdom Metazoa; phylum Chordata; class Aves; order Passeriformes; family Sylviidae; genus Sinosuthora; species Sinosuthora webbiana. Next base: position 268,480 of record VXBN01016493.1, on the reverse strand, counting down.
ATTAAAAATAATATGTGATAAATTTAATGCTGTCTGCTTGCACAATCAAAAATTCATGATTCTATTTTTAAAGACTGCTGCAACACCTAATACTTGATATTCCTTTGCATATTCGCAATTATGAAAGTTTCATTTTGGGCAAAAAAGATCAGCATGGAATTAGGTATTATATGTTTTTGTGGATTCCTTGTTCTCTCTTTAATATATCTTCTAAAGAACAATAATACGACATTTCTTAGAGACACACACTGAGATTTTTTTTTTTTTTTAATGACCCTTGACATTTTTCCTTTGAATGCTTGTGAGATTTCCTAGTGTTAACAGCAAGGAACAAGCCAGGGAGAACTCCACAATAGCAAGCATCAACAGCAGAAGAAAGAGTGCCAGAGGGCCTGTCTTGGGGTCCAATCTGTTCAGAGAAGAGACAGCAAACTGCTGTTGCCAATTTACATACCTTTGCTTTGCTCTGAGGCACAGGGCACAGAACTGTGTCTGCTGAGAGCTGCATCATATGCATATTTATCTCAATGTAGTAAGTATATGGAGTTAAACAAAACAAAACACTGGAAAGAGAAAAAAAAAAGAAAGAAGTCTGCCCTAGCAACAACATCAAGATCAGAAATACAAAAGACCTCACCACAGAACAATTGATGAAAGACTTGCGGTGTAACCTGACCTTTTGATGGAGAAGCCAAGACTAAAGTCAGTCTGGATTCCAAGGCACAGATAGAAAGCTCCCATGCTTTGTGCATGCTTTTATTATAGTTGTTGTTTTTTTTAAAGCAGCTGTGGAAGCACCTTGTAGAAATTGTGATAAAGATAAGAAACTATATGCCTACCTTATCAAAGGGCAAAATGATCACATGTATATTTTTAAAGTAGAAAGTAACTGAACAATAGTGTTTTAAAGCACTCTGAGAATCAAGCTGGCTCTCTGTACAAAGGGAGGAGACTTTCTTCCTCTTACAATTCTGTTGTGGCTGTTTGAAATCAGGAAAATGGAGGAACCAAGGACACCATACTCAAAATATGTTTTTATCTCTGTCTGCTGATCACTGACAACACAGCTCCACCAGAAGAAGAAATTTGCCTGCTGATCACTGATGACAGTACTACACCCAAAAGAAATTATGGATGGTTTTGATGATATTCTAAGAAGAAATCTGAGAATTCATAAATCTTCCATCACAGAGATGCAGCATTTCTAAAATACTCAGTTGAGTGAATTCCAAGGTAGCCTTCCACTGATTAAATAAAGAAGCCATAATATTCAATCAAGCTACATTTTTTTTTTTTTTCATTTTAGCATATTATTTCACATTGGGGTCATATGAATTTTCTTAATGCAATTTTATGAGCTTAAATGACTGGTTGAATATAAATCTTAGACTGCTATATTTTAAGTATTCTAATTTAAAAAATATCATGTAACAGTGTCTGCTATACAGAATGTTTTTTAAAGAAACAGAACACTTGGCAAGATTTTGTCTTATAGTAAAGCATCAAACTGAAAAACCTGATTTAACCCACTATGATGTGTTTGGCATCCGGATCCAGTACATTCCTTGGGAACTTGTGAGAGTACACAGGAGGAATTTTTTTCTGTCTTGTGGAATTTGATCATGCCTACAACATGACACCTTTGCTACATCTTGTTTTTTTAAATTTTTTTCTTGGAATTAAATGCTTCTTGGAATGTTTCCCTTGAAATATATGCATTGAAAAGAACAAAAAACATAATTAAAAATATCCTCATGCCTGATTGGCCTCTGGAGAAATCATAGGAATCCAAGGGGTTTTTTTGTTTTTCTGAAAAGAGACAGGTCTTCTGTGACCATTCAACAGGATGGTTATTTAAACTGGTTTTATAGGGTTACTGTAGTTCAAAAATCTTAGATTTAGAAAATAATGAGGTTGTTTGTTTTTTTTCACTTAACTCAGTATAAGAAGTCTATTGTAAACTTTAAGTATATTTTAAAATCTTTTGAGACATGGAATTAATGCACATTCCATTTGTGTGGAAAAAATAAGATAAGAACAAAATAAGATGTATATTTTCCTTTATGCCTCTTAGTTCTGTTCTATGGAGGATAGTGGACACTGTGTGGAAAGTAAACTGTTTATATCATATTGTTAGGATGCCAAATATGGAGTAACAACTAGTAGTTATATATAATCATGACGTACAGTTGGTGCCTATTTCCTTTTGGGAGTGATGTCTGCAGTAAACCCAAGCTGAGAAATTAAGAGAGATTGGAATGAATTACAAGTTTGAATAAACAAATGCTTTGAGTCTTCCACCTGTCATTACAATCTTTCTTTCTCTGAGAAATGGGCAAACTTCTCAGGCAAAGAGGGAATCTGGGGCTTGTGTTCAGCTGATAGATCAGAGGGACAAAATACAGGTTTGAATACAAATACAAAATACAGGTTTGTTTGTAAGGCCACCAGGTCAAATTAAGCTTGTAAATTTAGCCTGAATTAATATAAAATATATTAATTTCTATGACTTTATTCATTTATCCCATGTACCCTAATAAATACCCATAGCACTCAGGAAAAAGTTCCTTTATAAAATCCCCTGAATTTTAAATGGAAATAACACCAAGTTTTAGAACACAGAATTTAGGCCTTTCTTCAAAGTACTTCTCACCCAGTGTTTCTTTGTGTATTGCATTTGTCTTGTTTTCTCTTTATTGAGTTTGATCTTCAGTGCTTGCTTAGGTTGTTTTACTATCTTTAGATGTTTGTGTTGCTTTCCTAGAGAAAAAAATGTGCAGATTCTGACAGATATTCTAGAGAAGCTGTGTTAACTTTAGGCAACTAAAATAAGGAAAAAGGAGTTTGTAGTGTATCATGAAAAATTGTCTTTCCATGTAGAGAAAAAAAGTACTAGGAAAATAAATGGTGCCATATTCAACAAATGTAGAATTAGATAATGTGTGAATGTAAATTTAATGTAGAAATAATTTCTTTTTTCCCCCTTGGGATTCTGTTTTTTTTATTTATAAGGAGTAATCACATTTTTACTATTATAAAGATCACATACATAGACAATATCAGGAATTTGTTCAGTAATGTAAATTGGTGAAATGATTACTACATTAAATTATAATATTAATCTTGTAACAAAAGAAAAAAACTCAGTAGAATTTTATACAGATTACAGTTCACCTTTTTTCCCCCCTCACCTCAGAGTCAGGAAATGTTAATTTGTAGGTTTCTTAAACTGAAATTACAAAATTCTCTTTTCAAGCATTTGACCAGCTAGGAGCAACTCAGCATGGCTTTAATTTTTCATGAAATAGAGGATGTCAGATATCTAGCAATCAAATTTGCTTTTATGTACTTATTGTATAAATTACTCAATAAGAGTGGAAAGGAGAGTTACTCTCTATCATTTTTAGAACACGTTCCAACAGCTTGTCTTTGGAGTTAAATAGAGCTGTCTTGATCATTTTTACATATAGACTTCTTTGAACACTAAAAAGAATTATAATCACCTGATTATAAATTCACTGTTAATATAGCCTTAGAGCTGAGAACATTTCACTCCAGTAGTTAATTTAGTCTGTGGTAAATTCTCACTGTTATTTAATGTCATTTATCACCTGCTGTTTTGTCTTACTGTGAACATCCTGCCTGCCCTGTACAGTCTACAGTACATGGACCTTCTGTGACTTTAATGTACTCAGAACAAAGGCTCCAAAGTGCTTCTATCGGGAGGATTTGGCAACTTGCCTTAGATATATTCAAGCCATTTTGCTGCCTGTCACTCAGTGCTTTACAAATTGAACTCTGAGGAGAGGTAAAAAGGGTCTATGAGGCATTTTTTTTCTGGGAAGAATATGCTAATAAAGCGCCATCAGCAGGAAGCAGGTTGTGTCTGAAAGAGTTTTGTCAACTCTGAATTAATTTTGTGTGTTAAGAAACACGGGGGTGCTTCTAGAGCTGGTCTGTGGTAATTAATCCTTCCTGTTTCTGGAAGAGGAGAACTGTAATAAATGCAGCCCAGATTTAACAGATGTGTGCACACAATGTCTGCTTTATGAGGAGTAAAACAAAATTATGTGTATAGAACAAAAAATGTTGACTTAAAAAAATTAAAACAGTATGGAAAGTACTAAGATTGGAATTCCCAGTGCTTATGCAAATACTGTATTCCTTTAAATGTTACCAGACAGTATGGTTTTAGAAACATCTGCCAGAGTGGTTGGATGCTGTGAAGAGAATGAAAAGGACAGATGTTACTTGTGCTTGTAAAAACACCCTACCAAAAAAATAGATGCAGGAGATCTGAGCCACAATCCGCTTAATCGAGGTGATTATGGAAGATGGACTAACAAGATAGAGAGTGGTAATGAACTATTCTGAGAATCTTTTTAATATTTTCATAATATACATTAAAAAATGTTAAATATTGTTGTTGCAATACATTATGGTTTCAGTACTCTTACCCTGTGTGGGATCAAGATCAGGGCAGGACTAGGAGGAAATATATTTGGTGCTCTGTAAAGAGTTTTAGAACACATATGTAATACCTTATTAAATTATCTTAGTCATACTTGCCTGTAAAATGTGACTTCAGTGAAGTGTGTGATCATTCATAACAAGTTTCAGATTTTACTGAACTCCATCAGATGCCTCTCATTTATCACAGTGCCATCATCAGATCCCATAGACAGTGTCACCTCTGAAGAACATTACAATCACACAACTAACTCCTAAATTTCCTGTCCAAAACATATGCAAGAACTTTTCCTTCAGACCTAATTCCAGGTTTCATTTTGTTTGAGGGACTGTTTTGTCTGTGCTTTTAACAAAACAGAAACCCAAACAAGCAAAACTTCAAATAAACAACACTTCATCCAAAGGAAAAAAAAATGTTCTCCATGATCCATTGGTGATGTTTTGTCATACTCACAGTGTATGTCCTTCATTTATATTTGTCTCCATGATCAATAGTTTTAATTGTTATGTAGACAAATAGATGTCTTAATTTTAGCAGGAAATAAAACTTTGAATTTATTGCTGGTTCAGCCTCACACAAGAAGCAGAATACCTAAGCAAACTTCATTTAAAGTTTGACACAATTCCCACTGACTAGAAGACCTTGACAGTTGTTTTAATTTTCTACCTCATCTTGTACTGGAGCCCATAAGCATATATAGTTCTCTGACACTTTTCAATACTTCGTCTTTAAACATCAAAACTTCTCTTGAATTTGAGTAAACACAGTACTAACAATGTATTATTAGTACCTTAATATTATCTGCTTTTATTAAAAGGTCTACAAAGACAAGTGAATCTAAGCAGACTGAATTACATTTCCATGTGTAAGTTAAAATACTAGAATCTACATCTTGAGATGCATATAAATTAAAACCTCTTCAGTTATTACTTTTAGCTAATAAACCTCTAGTCAATAGATCTATGTTAATTACTATTCAGTTTAAAATATGATACCTGAAAGATTTTTCCACTGTTTCATTTAGAAGGATTACAGAAATGTGGCTAAGAAACCAAACCTCACTAACACATATGATTGTCAGATTCTGAGCAAAACTTCATTACCAGCTGCACAAAATTTTCAGATTTATGCATTGAAATTCTATGATCATCAACCCAGATTTTGAATTTATTACCTGTTTCTCATTTCACAACAATTCATGACGTTGGTAACTTTATGAAATTTTGTTTGCTAATGAAATATTTTTTTTTATTGAATAATTAAATTGGTTTTTTTATGGCAACTCTTGGTAACTTATAAACATTTAAATATAAACTGAATACAGGAGATAATTTTACTTAAAACTTCCAGCAGAGGTACTGGTTTGGGTACATATGAATGCTTTATGCTTCTCTTTAAAATGCAACTTTTTGAATAACAGTAATAAAATTTCAGTTATGTGAATTTGCATATTTAAATGTATTAGGGAAAACAGAAAAATTATATATTTGGAAAAGTGGGAAAAGGGAAATCACTCACAGTGCCAAATTATGGGCTTCCTGACTTCTATATTCTTGATAATTCTGTGGAGATACCTTTTTTTTTTTTTTTTTTTTTTTTTTTTTTTTTTTTATTTTTTTTTAATTTTTTGGGGAAACCTTTTTTTTTTTTTTTTTTTTTTTTTTTTTTTTAATCAGTTGACTATCAGCTCCTACCTACAGATCCTGTAACTTGTGCCAATGCTAGATGCTTAAAATAGCCCCAAATGGAAAGTGTGAATTCTCATTCAGTAGCCAAATTCACACATGGTGTATATCCATTAAATCCAGAAGACCACCAGAGATTTACTCTGTCTAAATCAGTCTTGGATTATTCTCACATTTCACAAAATTTATAGCACATGTGCTTTTCAGTTTTAGAGGAGAGATGTGAAGTGTTGTTATTATTATTCTTTATTATTCTTAACCAAATGCTCAAGGAAGAGTTTAAGTCAAAGGCTCCTTTTCCATCATTCTTGCAAATCGCTTGGCCAACTACCTCACTTGGTCTATTGGACTTTCTGTAGAGTAAAGCCCTTAGCAGTTGCCCTGCTGGCATCCCTTAGATCTCACATCTGTTCTTGTGTCATTGAATATTTAGTGAAGTTTTTTCAAGCAGTTATGGTATGTTTTTTCCTTTTTACCTTTACAAATGTAGAAATTAGGGATAAAAAAATGTGTGCCTCCTGACTCAGGAGTAGAAATACTTACTTGTCTTGCAGTTAGTACTGAAACCAAATTACTTTGAGAAAATTCTGTTCCACATTTTAAGATTTTACTCCTTATTCTGCCTGGTTTTTGGAATTGCCAAGAAAAGAATGACTCCTTTTTTTTTT
>VXBN01016493.1:241995-257379 GCA_013397395.1 Sinosuthora webbiana | reverse complement strand
AAAAAACCCCAAAACAAAACAAAAACAAAAAACCAAACAAACAAAAAAACAAAACCACGCAAAAACACACACACAAAAAACCCAAACAAACAAACAAAAACAACCAAAATGAAACAAGCAAAACAAAAACAATGCCCTTAAATTGTAAACCAAGAAAGGAAGTCGAAGAACTTCAAATTACACCTTGTACTAAGTAAAGCAAATCATAAGAAGTTTCATGCCTTTTTTTTTTTTTTTTTTTTTTTTTTTTTTTTTTTTTTTTTTTTTTTTTTTTTTTTTTTTTTTTTCCTCTTTTTTTTTTTCCTCCGTAAAAATTAGGTTGAAAGCTTCCTGGCGTTTTTCTCTGGCCACAGAGTAAAAAGTACTAGAAAAAATGCTGAACAAATGCTTTCTATTTTCAAACACAAGAAAAAGCTTCCTGTCTGATCAAGGCAGTTAAATCTCCCGATTTTTATTAATAATAAAGGAGGGGGGGCATCTTTCATGCCTTCAAATTAACTTCCTGATTAAAAAAAAGTTCAAAGCTGCCCAGGTGAATTAGAAAAAACGATTGGGCTGAAAATCACAATAAGTAATATTTTAATAACTGAAAAAATCCTGTAGATGAAATTTCATGGAAAATGCACTTTTATTCTCATTGTTATCCTTCTGTGGCTTTGGATATTGCTTTGAGTAAAATGAAATAATCTTTTGCGTTCATTGGGAAGCTTTGAATCTATCAAGTAAAATGATAATTGCAAAATGGCATGCTTATAGAAGTAATGTGAGTTTTTTGAAATAATGAATGAATGGATGTAGACTCTAATTTTGCATACAATTTTCAATAACAAATTTTCCAGCTATGTAAACTGACTGCTTGAATAAATGAAGCACAAACTATTTATTTAATTGTAAAATGCCTCTAATTCATGGTATTAAATATATGTTTCTGCTTCAGCCTGTTTCCTAAGTATCTGAAAGGGAAGATTTAGAATGGACCACAACTTATCATCTCTCCCTATACATAGTTTAAATAATCTGTTTTTAAAGTTCAGCCACATTCAAACTATACAGTAGATTAAGGCAGAAAATATATTTTAATTTCATGGTGCTGAATGTGAAGAAGAAATGGAAACAGGCTACAGTGTAAGTACTGGACACAGCATGGAAGAATTATAAAGGTAATTCTGGTGGAGTTTGTGCAATTGTCTTCAGATCACCACTGTCAGTCAGCACTTATCCTCTCTAAGCTGCAACATTTCCTGTGTTTTTCCATGTTTGTTGTCCTTTGTAAAGTAAAACATATTATGTATATTATGTCTTGTTTTACAGGCTCCTGTAGCTGCAGACTGGGACATGTTGTGGATTCTTCCTGCAGTAAAAGGCACAGGACTTCATCTTTCTCCCAAACACATTTTATGTAACCTATTGTCTTGGTTTAGATAGACAGGTATTTGCCAGGGAGGGTTGGAGTCTCCCTTGAAATGTAAGCCCCCTCCCCTCCTTTTCTAAATTATTATAAATTTGCAATTAAAAGGCTGTCAGGCAAAGATTTTGGGAATAGGTATAGCAGTTCTTTACTAGGGATATATATAAAAAATACAGATGTTGTATTACAGAAGAATAAGCAAACAAACAAGAATCCTAGAAAACCCTGACAGAGTCAGAAATACAACCTGACACCCTGTTGGCCAGGGTGTTGGAAGCAGTCCAAAGTAAGCCCTCCTGGAGTGGCAGATGTGGTTCTGTTACAGTAGAGGTGGTCCCGTTGAAGAAAAATGGATCCAGCAATGGTGAGATGGGTCTAGTCCTTCCTCCAGGGATCCGGTGGAAAAATTGGATACCCCAGTTGCACTGTGGCTCTTTTTTTTAATTTAAGTTAAGATGGTTTGGTTCTTCCTCTCTGTGTAGAACAGCTTAATGGTCCATTAGCAGAAGATGTCCCCGTGGAGTAGTGAAACAATGAAGAGAGATAACTAGCACTCCACCATCTGATAAGCGACACTGACCCATTCGGGCAAAGATAAACAATTTTGCTTCACCCAGATGGAATAGAATAACATGTTCTTTACAAAACCCAGGACACCCATTTTGTTCCTTACACAGAGCTAACACTTTTTCTCATTAGACCAAAGCATGAAGCCCTTTATGGATACAAACTGTTGTTTTATGTATCTGATATGTACTGGTTCTCTTCTTTTATCAGCTTTTAAATCTCTACTTTACTTCATTAATTTTGAGAATTTTTCAGTCCCTTTGTGCTTCACAGGTTATCTGACAATGACTGTGAATAAAAATATGCCCTTGGACAAGCTCCTAGCCTTTCTTAAAACTAAGCAATAGTGAAAGAAGGAAAGGAATATGATAGTATCAGCAAATATAACTCTAAAATACTTTTTGCATAAGCTAAACTCAATTGAATGTCAACCTTGTAAAAATGTATGAGTTCACCCAAGCTGACCCACTGTCAATATCATTCAGAAAAGACAAATAGACTTCTGGACTATATATATTTCCCTTGAAGGTCCTCAGAATTTTCATGTTACCTGCTTATTTTCATTGTCCTCTTTGTGCTTTAGTTTCCAAACCTTGAAAGTAATACTAGATCATTCCTTTCCACATCATCAAATCCCCTAAGTTCTGGTTTTGAGAACAAATCACTGTAAACACTTTAGATGCCTACATAAATTAGAATTTAAGTGTCAAAAATACAGTAAGTATAAATACTTTAGACAGCACATCTCTCAAATAATATATATCCCATTTTATAGTAGCAGTGACTGCAAACCACAACAGAAACAGGGAATGCTGGATAGTATGTCCATTTCTGATCCCATTCCAAAGGGCTCATAAGTAAAATAAGCATGACAAGATAGCAGGATATTATTAAACTGTTGATACTCTTATAGAATCAGCACAGCAAACTATAAAGCTCTTTTTTGCCTTAAGCCACCACAAGGTTGAGTAGTGGAGTGTTTTATAGTATTTATAAGACAATTATAATTTGATAATGCTAAAAGTGAAGTGCATTAACATGCATCATCTATGTGATCTATTGAAAGGCATAAAACTTAGTCAGTGTTTTTCACTTTCCCTGAGTCTTTCCCATAAATAAAAAAGGACACTGACTATTCTGTGACCCCAAAAGCCAATTAAGACAACAGAAAATGTGCCTAAGCAGGTAAATCCTCTTACCCCCAGACACATGTAGTAGTATTAGAACTACTCATTTGTAATTACTCAATCCTCAGCCATAACTAGATATGTTTTTTAAACATTCTGCTTTTCTAAGTTGGGCTAGGTCAGGAACAATGTCAGCTGCTTAACAGCATAGAGTATTGCATGCTAGTTCTTGCAAAGGTAATCAATCCCTGAACATGAAAGAAATGAAAAAAAATAACTACTTCAGGATTTCAGTAAAACCACCTAAAATTAGGAAGGTTGAACTCTAAGTAATTAGTTGTATGTAATATAGGTTGACATTGATCTTTTTTTGTATTTGTGCATGTGCATGCACATAATTGTTTGTGCCAAATATTGTATAATACAGTAATTCAATTGATTCACAAAATGAAAAAAATATTTTGTCTGAGTGTGGTCTTTGACTGATCAGACTACAGTCAATTCAAAATATAACACTGCAGAGTATGAAATAACCCATGATCTTTTTTCTTTATTAAATGTGAAAATGTGAGATCTTATTTCTGCTCACCAGCAGCTACTAGAAACTATTTAGCTGCACATTTGTTAAAATTGCTTAGTCTGCACCTTCTTAGAGTAATTTACTTTTTACAGTAAATATCTCTTTGTGAAACTATACAACAAGTCAAGGTCCTAAAAGCTTTAGTATTTCCTTGATTTATCATTCTGTTTCTGATTATAATGTATGTCATTCTTGTATCTTATTGAGCTTTGTGATTGATTTTCCCTTCTTTTGTCTGTTTTTAGTGCTAGTCTCCTATTGTGTGAAGTTTTACAGCAAATGTTGATCTACTATGCCTACTTGGAAATAAGTAGCAAATAAAGAATCGTAAGTTCAATAATATTTTAGATATGTGCTCACATGAGATACTCTAATAGAATTATATTATTTTCTGTAGCTTTATATCAAAGCCATTATCAATGCCCCCACAAATTCCAAAACTGCATTATAACTTTATATATTGAACTGTTCTGTGGGGGAAAAAATTAGGAAATAATTAAACAAATACTTCCCAAGATATTTGCCATATTTCATTTATACAATCAATCAAAACAACTTCTGTTCCTGTTGTAATAACTTATGTATCCATAAAGATTGTATTAAAGTAATTTCAATTTAATTTGAGTTAATTATAATTATATATATATATATTTTTTTTTACACTGCGGTTGGAAGAAAATATGATTATTCTGCCAAGTTCTGAGTATCATTACTTTCTCTGAACTGACTAAGGAAGAAATTACCTATGTCCAGTGCTAAGCTCAGAGAGCATATATACATTTAAGAAGGAAGAAGAGCTGACTAAGCCATATGACTTCAAGGAATTTTATCATATTTTTGCTTACCTGCCAGGTTGTCGTATGAGCTGGGTTTAAATTAAGAGCAACTGGATTTAAATTAACAGCTATAGCTGTATCTGACAGATATATGTGATTGCATAACAGTCAAAAACTCATTCAAATTCAGCAGCCATAGATACTTTTAATATTTTTTCCACTTTTTAAGTTTTAATTAACAATGACAATGAGGATTTTTTACAGTTATTCCACCTCTGTTTTGGAAGCACTCATTTTGAACTATCTCAGAGCAGTAAGATACACTGTTTAACTAATGTTAAAAATGCAAGCACAGACAAATTAATGGGAAATTAATCCAGTGAAAAGTTCTTATGAATACTCTTCTTATCTAGGGAAAAAATTGCTCATTTATTTATTTATGTATATTTAAAACAGCTGCTGAAACTATATTAGCTTTCTGTATTTTGGATCAAATTCTGTCTGAAATTTCTCATTTCTAAGTCAGATTACAGTTTTTGCTGTAGGTAAACCTCTGTTTCACTATGAAACTACTTTCCTGTTTGAATAGGTTTTATTTGAGTGGTTTTTGACTGTTATGTGCTACATTTTGCCTCCCTTATAGACAATGCAACATGGAGCATAATTTCAACAGGAAAAGAACGACTAATTGCTATATTACTTGAAGTTACTCTTAAACTCATGTTTGTTTTTTTATGTGTACCTGTTGATTTGAAATGTATGGACAGTACAGAAAATAAACAAATATGTATATTATAAACTACATCCAACAAGTCGTAAAATAAGCTCGTGATATAAGAATATCAAAAACTTTTCAAGTGTTTTTGCTGTGAGACATTAAAAGTAAAAAGTTCTATAGAAATCAAGAGAAGGTCTGCAACAATTCAACATTCTTCTGAGATACATTTCACAATTTATTTGTTATTTCCTCATGGTTGGAAATAAATTTAATCCTAGGAATATGCTTCCTTCAAGAAGTTACATGAAATTCACCTACTGATATTCTCAAATAATGTTAACAAATTGTTCTGGCTATATTAACACCTGTTGAATTTTGCAACTTTCTAAAACAATGTTATTGAGCTTATTCTGAACAACTGAAATAAATAAACATGGTATGAGGGAAAGAAAAAATGTTTATGTATGCTTTTAATATCAATCACTACTTTGTATGATGACATGAGGATCTGTGGTGTGGACTAGCTCTGGGTCAAAAGGAGCAGACAAATATGTAAAAGGGCTAGGAGCAAGATCTCCTCAGTGCTAGGGAGACACTGATTCTTCCAGCATAAAAACCAACAGCACTATTTCCCAAGGGCATGTTCATGTTACCAACATATACTTTCAGGTCACTACGTGAAACACTGGGAGTAGGAGAGCATTAAATGGCATCCTGTCTCCTCCTCAGCATCCTTGTGAAAGAAAACACCAAAAAGACGGTGTACATTGGAAAAGCTGGGGATTCATCTCACCTAAATTTCTCTGAAATTCAAATTGGTTGTCTTGTCTTTACTCAAATCAATGGAGTCCCCCACTGGGATGTGTTGCGATGCATTCTTCTGCCTGCACTGGTACCCTGGTGGAGCACGCCATGGGTGAGAAGCAGCAAGGAAGGATGTGTATGATCTTGGGGCTTAGCCTAAATAAGAGTGCAATGAAAGACACACAGCCCTGTGAATCTGGGAATGTTTAGAGGTGCAGTATCTCAGACACTGATTCTCATAGTAGCTTTAGGTTTATTTTAGGATGAGCATTGAGTAATGAGATTGTCGGTGAAGCACAGATTTCTGCCTTGTCCAAAGCAATGCAGTGCAACTGAAGCTGGCTTTTCAGTTTTTTTCTACAAAGTTCAATGCAACGTAGCAGCAGGATTTTTTTGATTTTATAATTAATTAAAGGACCTGTCCACAAAACTTTCTTCTAAAATTCAGTCAGTATCATCAAAATCACATGACTTAGGATCCTTTTCATCATTCCTCTATTTTTACTGTCGACTTTAGACACTCCCAAGTTGCAAAATGCATTTCAAAGAAAAAAAATCTTTTTTTTAAAAAGTAGTTTTTGTTTGATTTGCAGCACAGAATACATCAAGAGTGGGAAAAATAGAGAGACTGTCTTCAACTCCTTAAATTGTATTTGCCAGTTACAATTCCAGAAAATGTTTTAGTTCAGAAAATCACAGGACTGGTTTTATTGATCTTTTTAATTAACTAGAAAGTAAATTTCAATTATGTTTTCTTCAAAAAGTTTCACTAAAAAATGAAACAAATTACAATCCTCATTGTAAGCGTTAAGGATAAATGCAAGCTGGTTTTTATGTCACTCCCCTTTATAAGTTCTCCCCTCCAGGATGATTTTATCAATTAAACTTGTTATCTTATTAACAGTTAAGACAGATTTTCCTGAAAGCATGATGAAAGTATTCTTGTTAAACCTCACAGATGTTCTGTTAAAAGTAGTGCACTTTTGTTCACTGTTAATGAAGTTTTATATAGTTAGCACCTTGGTGTTACTTAAATGAGATGCTAGAGTAGCACCAATTTTAAATTGTTTTTAAGGTTTATCAACTACTTTTGACACAACCAGAGATTTATTTCGGTGACCAGAAAATACATTTAGTTTCTTCAGTGACAATTTTTTTTTCAAAGTCTGTATCAGTTCCCTGATGTAATTCATGACACATTCCAGATGAAAGAATTTTTATAAATACATGTTATTTCATTATATTTACAATTTGTTTTTTCCTTTTTATAAGCTTTAAATTGCATCGTTATTTAGTTATCAGATAGCTCATGGAGACAGACAGTTGTCTCATCATGAGTCAGAAAGGCAATGTTTTGCAAAAATCATTATGTTGAGTTTGTTCACTAGAAAAGAAGCTGTATTCAAGTCCTTGATAAATAATTAAACAATAATTAATATTTCATTCTTCCATCTGATACTCAAGAATTGTTGAAAAGCATATTTATTATTCAAGTGGAGGTGTCAGATTGCCCATAACTTGGTGTATTTCAGCCTCAGTCACAGAGAAAACTATACAAGTTCAATTCCATTTCCTTTTTCACTACTCTATGTGGTGTAAAAGGAAAGCATGACTGATGCAATGGAAAAAAAAATAAATAAAAATTATGGCCTCGACCTGAAGGAGGTGTGTGCCTACTCTCATCTTCCCACTCTGTACATGTGCAGCCCAGTCTCAGAGACTTGCAGAACACCCTTTCTCCAGTATCCCAGTCACTGGGTGCCTTGAGAGCTGAGGCCTTTATGGAGCCATGAGCTCTTTATGCACTATCTATCTAAAGTTATACCCATCGATTTGGCCAGTATTCTGGAATGTCAGAGATCATCAACAAGGGTTGCTAATCTTGCCTATGTGAGACAGGCAATTCTGAGAACTTCATAAATGCATGTGTCTGTGTCTGTCAGCATTGGCTGGATGGTAATACAGTACCTGCAGCTCAGATGAATTTATAGTAAATTCCAGACCTAACTAAGGCTAGTTGTGTATTTTCAACCAGCTAATAATAATCAAATATTAGAAGACCATATTCTGCAACATTGTTGTCTTGGAGGAGAATTTCTTGACATTCAGGTGTTTGCTCTTATATTAACCACAAGCCAGAAGAGCATGATGAAAAAGACCAGTAATGAATTTTGCCCTTAGCAAGCCAAAAAAGAAATTAGAAATCACATAATTTTATCACATGTTAAATTTAAAAATTAAATTTAAATAAATTTTAAATTTAAATTTTCAATTTTAAATTTTCAATTTTAAATCACGTATATTAATGTAATTAATAACTAATAATTATTAATTTGTTGTCTATACCTATATTAATATGATGCATAAACTAAATATTTTTATTAGGAAAAAAGTAAGTTCCCCAACTATCTAATCACAAGAAAAAAAATATATTTTCAGAGAAACACATGCTTTTAAACAGTCCTGTAACTTAATGTATTAACCTTATCAATTATCACTGGACAGCAATATCTTCTGTGCAGAGGGTAACCAACAAACTTGATGTTAACAGCTTCTCCTGCATACCTGACTCTTAGAACAGGTAGAAAAGGAGAAGAAATGATGGGAAAAGAGTATCAATCTACTCTATTTTTGTTAATCTTGCTGCAACGAAAAAGATATTTTTTGTCTTAATTTTTCAAGCTACCAGAAAATATAACTGGAGCAATACACAGAGCTTATAAAATCTATAGGGTTGCTCTAAACTGTCAGGCATCAGTGGGCAATGGAGATTAGCTAGGGCTAGTGGGATCATCTGAGCACATACCTACTCTAAACTGAAATCTGACCCTGATCTAGTAGCCATTGTGCCTTTGAACAATCCCAGAGAGCTAAAGTGTGGATTTTATACTTGTCTAAGTTAAACAGAAAATATGTGAGGAAGATACAATAAGCATGTCTAAATTACTATGTCTTTTTTTTTTTTTTGTTAGGCAGTAATTGTAACTAAAAGGCAAATGACATTCTTTTTCACTTCTTACTTCAGTTCACATCTTTATGAGAAATAGTACTAATTTTTTTTGTGTGTGTGAAATAATCTTGGTTGGTGTGACATATCCTTTCCTGGTTTGAAATGCACCAGTTTGAACATCTGAGTACTTGATTCAACGTTTATGGAAATGTAGATAGTACAACACAAAATTTGCTCCAGTGGTACCTTGTAAATTTTATCAAACTGCTTTGTTCAAAAGCCATAAGCAATGTGAAAAAGTATTTGAGCAACAGAATATATTAAGATATATCAGTTGAAAATCTACTCCTACATTTCTTCTGACAAAGATAACTGTGTTGCTCTTCCTGCCCCCATCTCCTTTGAGTTGGACTGCAGCCATGCAGAGTGAATAATGACACATAAGCACATTGTTTATTTAAATAGATTTGTGTAGTTAAGTACATGACCTGTGATCTAGAGCTGAGAAAAAAAGAATTAAACACTGATTTCTAAGTGCTCTGTGAGATAAATCAGCCATCACTCCAGGATTCAGCCAACACAGATACTTTTATTTGTACTTATCACTTCAGTTTGTTTGAGCATTGTGTTAATAGTTTAGATTAGTTTTTGATGTCTGTGCACTGTTAGCATTTTCACAAAATGAGAAATGATGAAGTTATGCACTCTGTTATGTAACTGCAGTTTTCACTTAAAGCAATGAAGTGCTACTTACTGTAACAGATACACACTAAGGATGGGATTCTCCTGCCACTTGCAACCAAGTTTCACACCAAGGTAAATTCCCTCCCTTCATAGGTTTTCTTAATAGTTTATGTTACTGTTACTCTCCAGTCCTCCTGGTGCTTCTGAACAAAAGTATGTTTACACAAAACATTCTCACAGATCTCATCAGGGCTCCCTACCTTCAAGTGTAATGATACTCGAAAGCAAAAATCCTTTGCCAAATCAGTCTTTGAGAAGCAGATAACATTCTTTTTTTTGTTACATGAAATGTGTTTATGGCAGAGTGGTCAGAAGCTGGCAAGAACTAATATGCTTAAATGTAACATGGATTTTGCTTTTTCTGTAGACAGGATACTCAAAGCTTCTTGGTCCCTCATGATTTTCAATTTTTTATTGTTAACTTTAGAGTTATTTAACCATTTGTCTTTCAGAGTCTTTTAATATTGAAATGCAGATGTAAAAGGTAAAGAAGCTTTTATTATTTGTGTTCCATATAGCACACATTTTCTTCCATCATTTCAATAAGTGAATTGTGATAAAATAATCTGACCATTAATTTTTTAAAAATTAATAAATTTGAAATAAATTTAATTAGAAAAATATTTTAGAAATAACAGGGAAGGTTTACTTTTGTTGGGAAACTAGCAGACTAAAATATGGAAGTAGACTCCTCTTAAAAAATAGTGGGTTTTAACACTTTGAAAATATTTTTTTTTTTAAATTCGAAAACATAGTGCCACTTTATTTCTATTACTAAATAAGATTTCTGTTGATTGTTTTGTTTTATTTGTTTTGGGGTTTTGTTTTTTGTCTATTTACTGTTCCTTTTTCTGTCTCTGATTAGAATAAGATTGATTAGAAAATTCATTTTATATCCATTCTGAGAATTGCCATTGTGAGTACAGAAGTGCTTTTTCACGATGATTTGTACAATGGTGAGCTAATCCTCATTTTTAATATCTTACACCAAGAAATAAGGTAAAACTAACAATGTAACTTTGTTGATGTTAACAAACTATTTCTAATTTTAAAATCTGTATTTGTGCATTTCACACATCAGTACCTATGTGGTAGGGTGTGTCTAGAAGTGATGCATGTATACTGATGACTAAGAGTTAGGCTGTTATTAAACACTGGCTGAAGGCTTGGAGCTGGTAACCACCAAGACTTTGGTCTATGTCTTTGATCCTTTGTAACCTAGGTAATGTTGAATCTGCAGTGGACTCTCCATCTTCTTCACCTAAAAGCTGGTTGAACAGGGCATGAGGTTTTACTCCCTCCTGTCTTCCTTAAAATATGTCTGATGGATACAGCCTGACAGGTCTCTGGTTCCTACTGTAGCCTATACTGTGCCTGAGCTTTATGTGGAAGACAGGTACTTTCCAGTGGCCAAAACCTTGCCTGACCTTGTGCCAATATACACTCAATATGGACAACTGCATGCTCAAGCCACTGCTAGAAGTTTACTCCTGCTGATTTTTTTGGTGCAGGTGTAACTTCCGCTCCCAACATGTGACTGCAGAGAGAAAAGTGTGACAAAAAAGTGTGACTGCATGTACAGCAAAGTGTAACAGACATCTGAAATATTAAATGCATATGAGTAAAACAGGCAAACTCAGGAATAAAATGCCGCTGTAAAGCTGATGAAGAGATTAGTGCACCTACAAGAATCTAAAGAGAATTACAGGCAGGTTGGTGAGAGCAAATGGACTCCACCACTCGATACATAGTAGACTATAAACTATGAAGATCTTGGATCAGAGAAATCAGTGCCGCAGTTACCTATCTTGACTGAGAGAAATGCAACAGTGGTTCACTCCTCCCTGGAAATTAAAAAATCCAAAAAACAAAAACTCTATATACAAATTAATGTGTATATGAAGATTTATGATATACAACTGAAATTCCAAGTTAAGTTTAATAACAATAAAAACAGCCATCTAACCCTAAATAAGAACCAGCAATATTTAAAGTAAATGAGCAAGTATAAACCCTTGCATATTGAACTGTTTTCTTTAAAAAATATATTTTGCCATTTAATTTTTACATCTAAAAATAAAGCATGTCTCTCATACATGTATTTTCAAGATCCTACATGTAATACAGAACATTAAAACTTAAAAATAGAATAGCAACGCCAGTTTTAAAATGTGAAAAGTATCTTTTTCTTCTTGTTTTAAATACTAAACATAATACCCTAGGTAGCTTGTTTCCAGCAATCTGAGAAGGGCTTCTATCATCAAATACTTTTAGAGTTTTAGTTTAACACATCAAATTAATTTAATTTCTTGTTTTCTACCTGCCTGTCCACTGCAAAATAGAGATAAATGTTCCTGAAAGAGAATGTGGCAGAAAGAAATGGAGGGGACCTGATTATCTGGAGTTTTCTTTACCCAATTAATTCTCATTGGGTTCCTGTGAGTGCTTGAATTAAATCTGAGAGATTAGGTAGGTGTTTTCCTTCATTTGTAATTGTTTACATTTAGCTTATTGTGTTGGTGCACAGGTCATTCAAGGAAAAAAACACAGGAAAACCTTAAAGACACTGTTTTCTTTTACAGTTACATACATAGATTTGTTTCATTTCTATTCCTTGTCAGTAAAGGTGAAAGACATTCAGCAGTACCGCAACGACTGGAGAGAAAAACAGGTCTGACCTTTACAGAGTAATGCTGACTTCTTTGTAATTACTATTAAACAGAGGCAAACTCATGTTAATATTACCAGTCCAGCTGGGAAGTGACAACACCAGTGGTCTGCAGAACCCTCAGTGTCATCCTGAGGAGGGCTGGCTGCAGTCAAGTGGTTGGACAGCTTCTGTACCACACCACTAAATCATATCAGCACAATCAATGGATTAATTAAGGACTTGCCAAATGTCTGGCCTCCTTTCAGGTGACTGCTCTGGCTGCTATGGAGGTGTTATGGGCTCACAAGGAAAATGGAACAGGGTGTATCATTGCTAAAAGCAGGGAATAAATAATTATTCGTGCCAATGACTCCATAAAGATTCAGAGCATATTAGGATGGAAAATTTTCACCTCATTCCATAACAGAATGTAGGTTCACAAAATATCAAAATATTGACAGAACCGATAAAAGAAGGGTATTGATTTCTAAACTGGGTGTCTGATTTTGTGGGTGATTATAAAATCACTGGCACTTTGACAAATATGTGTTTATAAAATATGTATCTATAACAAGTGGGTTGCATTTTCTTTGATGATTTTTTAGGTTACATCATTTTTTGACTGTATTATTTTTGAATATAAATGAAAATTATATTTAAATACTACTCTCTTCTTAAGTGAGTCACTGGAGCATCCACAGATTGGGATTTTACAAAAGTCAACTACATAAAGGAAAAAAAAAATCTAAACTTGCCACAATAGTTGTAAACTTGTCTCAACTCCCTTGCACCTGGTCACAATATAGTTGCAATTCATGTTAGAATCAATATTACAGTATTTTCATAGATTGCACTGAAAATTTTAATCTGGGTTGATTTTTCTATTCTAACTGACTGGATAGAACAAATGACATGAAAGCAGATAACCTTGGCTACTGTATTTGTTGTCTAGCGGTATTAGCATATTCCCATTTAATTTTTTCTTATAGCATCTCAAATAATAAAAATTAAGGAAGGTACTTGTAAGTTCTATGTGGGTTTTTCTACAACTCTCTATTTCCTTACTAATATGCATCCTATTGAAATAGTCTGACATTTAGCACAATCAGGTCATAGTAAGGTAAATTTGAGGTGTCAAAAACTTTCCAAACTGTATTTCTTTTTCTGAAAAACAACTTTATAATAATTTCAATCTCTATAAAAAAAAAAAGCAACAAAAAAAAGCAACTTGGAAGCAATTACAAAGACTATTTGGGTTTGCTAAATTTTTATTCCGATAACTATTCCAATAGTTTGCTAAATTTTTATTTCCAATATGCGAAGCATCTCTCTACATTCTGTCACTATTTTGTCAAAAATCGAGTTCTGCAAGTTGCTTTCTTACAGTGAAGTGAAGTAATTAATAATGTTGAGTCTTTTTTAAACTTATGTAGATGTAGAAGTGAGATAAAGACAAATGTTATTGCTTCTGAACATTTTTCCAGGTCAGAAATTTGCACCTTCAATGAAAATGCTGTTCCAATAGCATTTACTTGTTTAAATAAACAAAGGATTATCTGCACTCAAAACTAAGAGATTGTTTACATGGTAAGATAGGTAGAAAATTTGAAAGTCTAAACTGAGCAACACCACCTGATGTTGCACCTCTTGAAGAATGTGGCAATAATGTCATGACATGGATCTTTTCTTTGTGATATTCAAAAGCTGGTGCAGCAAGGTGATTAACAGCCACAGCAGATATGTGTGAGTAGGTGCACACATAAAAATCTCTGTGTGAAAATGGATACAGAAGACTTAATCCCAATGAACACTGAAGACACTTGTCTGAATTTCCAGATGTGTCTCATTTATTGTCCACACTGTGAAATAGCCTAGGATTCCACACCATAGTCAGGATGTTAGTCTCTAAAATATACCTGCAAAATTTCTGGCCAATGTGATTTAAAATGGCTTTTAAGCCTTATACGGTGCAGAAAATTGTATTCATGATGGAAACATACAGATATTCCCTGTTTTTTGGAAATGCCAGATTTGGTCATATGTAATGAAGTGCAGGTGATGTTAAAATAATGGATTATTAAAGGTGAAAGCCAGCAGAAATTCCTCAAAGCATAGACAAATGCTGACAGGACTTTAGGCTTCTCCTTAGTTACTTCATATTATTGGATCAATTCGTAATAAAAGATATCATTCATATAACCTGAAGTCTGTGATTTCACAGTGGAGGCCAAAAGGATATCACTTTCATAGTCTCCAACCATACCTCATGGTCAGTTAGTGATAGTAATTCTATTATTTCATTAGCATATGTTTCCACTGGCATTCTTGAGATATTTTTCTGCATTCATGAAAATATCATCACTTTGTTACCAATAAACATAACAAATTATATAATTTCTTCTTCCATTCATGCAGTCTTTTACATAGAACTCATTTCCAGACATAACTAAAATATCACTTATTTAAAGGCTTCCTATACTTTGCCCCCAACCGTCTTCCAAAGGTAAAGGACCAAGGTTAGGTTGCATGAAATGGGAAATAGGGTTTCCCTTCTTTTTCTGTTCCTGTTTTGCCTGATAATCTTCTTTAATTATTTCCACATGGACAATATTAGTGTTCATCGTTCCCTTAACTTCAGATTTCATGAACAATTTAACTGATGAGGATTTTTTTGTTTAAGAAGTTCTCCCAAAGAAATTTAAAAAGAGACAGTTTTAAATTTCTAGATGAAATCTTGATGCAAATTTATTTAAGCAACTCTATATTTTATTATATTTATTAAAGAACCTATCAAAAGAAAATTAAACAAAATACTGATCAAAAACTTCTTCGAATAACTTCTGCCTGAAACATTGCCTTCTCATGTCTTTTTTCACATGCAGTTTATCTGCATCTGAATTTCTGATTTTAAAAGGCAGACATCATTTCTTGGACTTGGAATATGAGATTTAATTGACTTCTTTAGATATACCATGTGCTGATCTTCCAAAATGTTACATGGCTGTTTTACTTGAATTCAAAAGTAACTTTTTTTTTTTTTTTTTTTTTTTTTTCCTCTTT
>VXBN01016493.1:197245-241987 GCA_013397395.1 Sinosuthora webbiana | reverse complement strand
AAAAAAACAATGTTTATAGGAAATCATCTGCTTGAAATGTACCAGAAAGACAATGGTGCTTTCTCAAAAGGTGATTTCATAGAGCATTGATGTGTATTTTTTGGTTATTAGATATCATATGGAAAAAAAATCCCCACATATTAGGATTTATGAGAGGGAATAATTTATTTTGGTGCCTGTGTCTGATATGTCCACTGGAAACATTTAAAGAACTTAAGCAGAAGGCAAGTAGACATGGAAAATTCCTAAGCAGACTGTTGCCACTTCCAGAAATGCACAATAAAGGTTTCCTGAGAGCAAGTATTGCATTCACAATGAACCACTTATCCATTTATACTTTGTTGTCATCCAGAGTCTGTGAGTTCCACAGTCATGAAAAAGGGTATTATTATGCCTTTAGTAAAGAGTGTTTGAATATTTCATTTGATTTCCTTTTTGGTCCTTTGTTGTCAGAAGCTGTGAACAAATATTCTTTACTCAACCTTTTGAATATTTAATGATTTTATGTTCATCTTTTATACACCGTCTTTGATCATCCTTGTCACAATTCTCTCTACCTTTTTTCTAAGATGTGCTGTTAGAGAGGAGGTGATCAGAACTACAACTGGTATTCAAGACAGAAGCAAACTGACAAAGATAACAGCAGTCTGCTGATGCCAATTTTTATTACAAGGGTTTTCCCCCCAAACTATTTCTTCAATTTCTTTCGCCTTTTATCTGTTTTAAGCATTGAGTTGACGTATTTAAAGACTTCAGAGTAGCTCTGGTATCTTTTTTCCTGGGCATTTCTAAGTATTTTAGAGATCCCTCAGAATTTTTCTGATTTAGTTCTGATAACAAATTCTAAATTTAGGATTTCCTTTCCTTCCTACATTTTTGCCAGAATAAAATTAATAATGTAATGACACTTAAATTTATGCAGGATCACAGAGAATCATATCTCTTTGCTGGCTCAATCTATTTAGTAAATGTCTTCTGTTACTTTTAATAACCTTCTAATTGAATTTGCTTAACTATTTATATGTCTTAAATCAGAGTATGGGGGGTCTTTTCGATAACGGGCCAAACAGACCAGGCAGTAATGTTCTACACATTTCTATATTTTTTTCTCCATGTTTGCCAAAAATAATCTTCACACTGAGCTAAATCTTAAAGGTGGAGCAGCTGTGGGATATATTAAATGGTTATTAATGGAAGTGTAAAATACTGTAATAGAATTTTAAAGTAAAAAAGATGTATATATTTGTATGCACACCAATATGTATATATATATACACATATATATATATGTCATAAATAGATAAATGAATTGAATTTTGAATATATTTGCATAGTTTGCAGCTAAGTCTATATTAATTTCTGAGTATAAAGTAATCTATAATCAAGAGTAAGGTGCATAGGAAAAATGCCAGACTGACAAACAGGTAGGATTTTCTTCAGTCTGAATCGTTTGTTCAAATTCAAAAATTTTATTCATGAAAGTATACAATGAAATTTATTGCTTTTTATCAAAAACAGGGCCTGGAGGTCAGAGTAGGAGCTTTCAGGGAAAAAAAAACAAACCTGTACTTTGCTGTGTCTGATACCCACAATAGCATTCATTCTTGAAATGATTGTTGTCAGAGCTTTGATTTAACACTTCTTTGTGCACAGATACACCACATGGATCATGCATTTGATACTGACCAGTTCTATTTATTTTTTTCAGAGTAATTTATAATACACTAAATTCTAAATGAATGTGAACAGTAGAAAGCAATACATAAGAAGAGGTTATGAGGTGTGCACAGAGGATATGAGGCACGCACGGTCTTTTATTTGTGTTTCAGGTCAATCAAATATTAACATTATTAGATCAATTAGATCTAATAACATTATTAGATCTTTAACATTTTTTAGATCAAAGCAATAGGTAGAGACAGGATGGTTTCTACATGCACATGTGACTACATCAATATACCTTTAAAATTCAGGTAATTTTAAAGGTATAAAGGTTTAACTCCACACAGTTTTAGTCAGTTAATCACAGGATTAAGTATTTGTCCTGGATACTAAGTCAGAGTCACAAATCAGAAGACTGGCTAATCAGAAGACTATCTAAGGTGGTATTTTTAAATAATGGGGAAAGCCAGATATTTTTATACAAGTCCTTTGAGAGATTTATAATGACAAATGATTGTATAGACCTTTATAATGAAAAGCTAGTTATAAGATACTGGGATGTTTAGCAAAATCTGATTGAGGTTATGGTAGGAAAATGACATAAAAGAAGGAAAATTTTTACTAAATCTGAGACAAAAATAATAATTTATTTTAATTTTCAGTTTCTTTATAATATTTGTTTTTTTTACCAAGGTACACCATTTAAGGTGAAAAGCAAATGCCATATTTTAAGATTTTGCACTATAAAGGTCAGTAGATCTCTAATAAAATTCCTGTGGGAATTCTCTCTATCAAAATTAAAATTTATTCTTAAACTCTTTCTGGGGGAACTATAATTTTAAGAAATTAAATTCTTCACAAATCATAAAACTCATACATCATAGCCTGCATTTAAATAAATGATCCTCTATGGAAAATATATGAGATATACAGAGAATAATAAAATAGATCATGACCATGTTTTGCCTATCCCAGATGGTAAATGACATAGCATAATCTGAATTCATATGGTCAAAATGGCTTCAGCAAAGCCTGCCCTGAGTCATGACTGGATATTTTCTAAGACTATTACTCTGTTGTAGTCTAAAATTCTGTGAGGAATCATGTTAACATTATAAATGGTATGGATGTTACCCTCTTGATTATTTCAGTTCACTGGTGTACATATAGCTGCAATAGCTGAAATGAGATTTCAGTATATCAGAGTTACAGTTGAAAATACTCATCAGACAAGACAAGTGAGAAAATAATGTCTTCTAAAATAATCCTGGGGTTTTGCTGTGGGCTTCACTTGGTCACAATTTGCCATAATCAGAGATTAAGATCCATCTGTTTTGTGTATATGTTAAGGGCATATATAACTATATATAGTGTATTAATATATAGATACAACATAATTTCCCCCAAAGATTTCTTCTGGGGGAACAGTAGAGGGAGGGGGTTCGTACCATCTTACCGAAGATATGAACATCCTCAACTTCCTTTTTGCAGGGAGGATGAGGTCTGACCAGTTTACAAAATGTAAGAGTTTTGCAAACATCAGAGCACAAGATAAAAGAAATTACAAGGCCACACAAGAAGAGAGACAGCTAGAACTGCATCTTGAACTTTTCTTCCACCAAATATCTCTCAAAGTACACAAATAAATATGACTTTGAGAGTATTAAACATCTAGGTACCTTCTTTAAAGAGATTACCTAGTTCTTATTTTGGTTCAGTAAAGAAGGAAACAGCATTTACTCATACTTAGCTTAAGGTGTTTAGCTTAAGCACATACCAAATATTTATTAACACTGAGTTATCCATTATTCTGGTTGCTGTCATGTTTCTGGGCAAAGGAAATAATTTTGAAATATTTTTCAGCACCTTTCAATTTTAAAATATTTAATAAAAGGGAAGTAGAGTAACTTGAGTTGGTACATTGTTGTTATTCTGAGTTTGAATTGCAGGGAAAAAAAAATAATGAATTAGTTGAAAATTCCCTCTACCTGTCACCCTGGATAGTAGGTATGAGGGGCTTGGTTTAAACCGAGATCACCTTGCAAATCTTACATAGGATGCATTGTGTAGCTTCACAGCCAGACGACGCCAAAGCCACACACCCTGACATGCTGATAACAGTCTTTCAAACAGACACACACACACACACACACACACACACAGAGTTTAAAAGCATCTCCCTCACCAGGTTCTGACACAGAAACATTTTTCTAAAAACAGACCTTCACTAGCAGCAACTTTGGTCAAAAACTGTGAGATGTAAGAGTATAGAAAAAAAATGTTGACAAGGTTATGACTTCCTCCCATGCAACAGTACAGAAATATATAGATATTGCACCTTCAACAAAGGTGTCTATTTCAGTTGGTCTTCCTCCTACAAGAGCACATATTTTAATCAGCTTTGATTTTTTCCCTCTTTCCATTCACAAATCCTGATACTAAAGTGGAAGCTGGGTTGTGTTAAAATTACTTGTGTTGCTTAAGTGTTCCCATTATTTTAATGTTGTGAGTCCAGATTTTCTGATTGCTTTCACAAACTGAAAACAATTGATTACTGCCTGAAGGGCTAGATGTATTTTGGTTGTAACACAATGGCAGGTATAATGTTGCCAGAAGCTCTGTGGCACATCACTCAAAAAGAATTCAGGCCAAAAGAAAGAAGATTAAGATAAAAGACAGGAAGGAATTTTGATGACTTTCTCTACGGAAAACCTTCTATTTTTTTCCATGTTACCTATGGTGACAAAATACAGAACCAAAGAGGAAATTGGAAAACCAGCTTCTGCAAGTGATTCTATGTTATCAGTCTAATAGTATAAACGTCCAGAGAATCATTCAAAGGCCTTTCCTCAGTAAACCAGGGGGCATCATTCAGCCTGATCCAGGACAGTAGGAGCCATTAACCCTGAGTGAGAGTGAGAGGTAATGTAGGAATGGAAGGGTTTGTGTCAATCTGCTTCTAGTACTTCCATTTGCTTTATGCCAGGTGAGCTCTACTGAGCCCTTTATCCACCCCAGAATCAATTGATGGTCCAAGATTGGACCAAATCTCAAATGTGGGATTGGATTGCTTGCCCATGGTAATTTGCAGCTGTTGGTACCTGCTCCCTCCACAGGAGTCTTTAAAAGCCAAAAGTTTTTTCAGGTTGCCTTGACAGCTGTTTTAAAAATCTTTTGAGACAAATTAGGTATAGTCATCTTATGCATCGGATTCAGACAGCACATTGCCAGTCAGACCTGCTGAAATCCTGCTTGCTTAGAGTAAAAGACAAATTAAATGAGTTACTACTCCCAGTTTGAATATTTTCCACATGCCATTGAAATCAACATAGAATACTAGGAAAAAATGCTCTACTTGGTTTGGGGTGAGAGGAATAAAACTTCATTTTTCAAGCTTAGTATTAATATACTGATGTGAGTTTGGAACTTAAGGGACCATGTTCAGGAAACATCTAGACTACACAGTCCAGTTAAAACATTAGTAGTATTACAAATATTTATCAGGGATAGTATTGCTGGAAAAATATTTAGCTGTTGTGTAGACATAAAATAGGTAGAGATAAAAATATCTAATAAAAATGTAGGTGACTTTTTTTTTTATTACAAGAAGTTGTCATGCTTCTGCATAATTTTCTCTCATTGTTTATTCTAAAGTGAGACCAAGTTCCAAAAAGTATGTGAATGATATGTAAGAAAAAGAAATTTTTTGTTGTGTTACAGAGGAAAAAACAATTGGTAACTAAAAGCAATATTTAAGATTTTGAGGACTGTTTTGTCTCAGCCACCTGGAATGTTGTTCACCCTCATGGTAGTTGCAGGATTTACTATATTACCTGACATTTTATATTTTTGGGTTAATTATTATATTGAGCTGTATGACAGAACAAGAATCTAAAATGATAAGTATTACTTTGGTACATTCTTTTTCACATTTTATTTCTCGTGTTTGTGTCCTCATAATTTCTTTCCCCTCTCTACTCAGTTGCAACCCACTAGCATGAGTTTCCTTTCTGCTAAAAATGCTCCTTTAATTAGTAACATTATTTGATTTCAATTTTGGCATTATCTAAGCAGTGGAGTATGGGAAGTGTGAATTTGATTCCTGTTGTGTATGCCTGCATTGAACTGTGCAGTTCTGTGGAGATACCTGAGCTGCTTTGACAGAACCCAAGCAACGTAGCAATGTCAGTGTGTTGCTGTGCCAAGGCTAATTAGCTTCACTGCTTGTAAGGATTAGGTACAACAGCTGTGTAGTGTATGCAATTCCTTTTAATACATGGAAATTGATACCACCCTCTTTCAAGGCTAGAACCTCATTCAAAATATCATATTTCATGGTGATTTTTAAAGAATGAACATTTATAGAGTGATAGAATAGTTTGGGTTGTAAGGGATCTTAAGGATTATCTAGTTCCAAGCCCCCTGTCATGGACAGGGACACCTTCCACTAGGCCAGCTGACTCAAAGCCCCATCTAACTGGTCTTGGACAGATCCAGTCAAGCAGCATGCACAGCTTGTCTGCATAATCTGTTTCAGTGCCTCACCAACCTCACTGTAAAGAATGTCCTCTTTTTATCTGACCTAAAGGTATCCGCTTTCATTTTAAAGCTATTTCTCCTTGTCCTATCACTACATGCCCGTGTGAAAAGTCCCTCACCTAATCTCTTGTAAGACCCATTTGGGTGCTGGAAGGCTGCAATTAGGCCTCCCTGGAGCCTTTTCTTCTTTAAACTGAACAGCCTCAACTCTTTCAGCCCATCTTCATAGGAGAGATGCTTCATGGCACTCCTCTGGACTTCCTCCACCAGGTCCATATTTCTTATGGTGAGGGCCTCAGAGCTGGATGCAATGCTCCAAATGAGATCTGAAGAGAGTTGAGTAAAGGGGCAGAATCAAATCCCTCAACATTCTGGTCATCCTGCTTTTGATACAACTCATGTTATAGCTGTCTTTGTGAGTTGTGAGTACAAATTACTGCGTCCTGTGACGCTTCGCAACAACTCATATTCCCAAGTCCTTCTCCTCAGGGCTGCTCTCAGTCCATTCTCTGTCCAGCCTCTATCTGTGGTTTGAACTAGCCTGAACAACATGCAAGACCTGCATTTGGCCTTGATAAACTTCATGAAGTTCATATGGTCCCACTTGTAGAGCCTGTCAAGGTCCCTCTGGATGGCATCCCTTCCCTTCTTTATGTTGATCACACCACACAGCTTGGAGTCATGGGCTAACTTTCTGAGAGTGCACTGAATCTCACTGTCTATGCTGCTGACAAAGATGTCAAACAATGCCAGTCCCAACACTGACCCCTGAGGGACAGCATTCATCACTGACCTCTGCTTGGACACTGAGCTCTTGATCAGTGCTTTGAGTGTCAATTCCTTATCCACTGAGTGGTCCATCCAATCCATGCCTTAGAGACAGGGATGTTGTCCAGGAAAGTGCCAAATGCTTTATGCAAATCCAGGTAGATGATGTCTGTTACTCTTCTTTCATCCAACTAGACTGTAAACTTGTCATACAAAGCCACCAAATTAGTTGGACACAAAGTGCCATTAGAGAAGCCATGCCAGCTGTCATGAATCACCTCCTTATTTTCCAGGTGTCTTAGTATAAATTCCAAAAGGTTCTGCTCCGTGATCTTGCCGTGATCACCCTCTCTCAGGTGAGACTGACTGATCTATTGTTCCTTAGTGTTTCCTTTTTTCTCTTATTAAAAATTAGGTTAAGTTTCCCTTTTTCCCTCAGTGGGAACTTCACCTGACCTCCACAACATCTCACTATAATGGACAGTGGCTTAGCAACTTCAACCACCAGTTTCCTCAAGACCCAAGGATGAGTCTCATCAGGTCTCAAGGACTTGTGTGCTTTTGGGGTCCTGACATATTCTAGAACTTTATCTTCTCCTACAGTTGGCAGTTCTTCATTCTCCCAGTTACTACCTTTTTTTTTCTGCAGCTTGAATGGTGTGGCTGCTGCACTTTCTAGTAGCGACTAAGGAAAAAAAATCACTGAGTATCTCAGCCTTTTCCATGTCTCAGGTAACCAGACATTTTGTTTTGTTCTGGAGAGGGCTCTGTCTCACTAAATATTGTGTTATCTATATATGTGATTGATCTATAGACTAATACCATCATGTGACCCTGAATGATTCACTACACCTATAACCAACAACCTAGGACTTACATGGGCATCACTAACACAGAATGAGTCTTCACAGTATAAACAACCCTTGAAAGACTCTGCTTTAAGTGAAAAGAAGATGGATGTATCTTCTCAGAGTGGGCTGACAAATTCATGTTGAAGCTGAGAGACAGCCTAACCCCTGTACTGTCTCTCCAATTTTGTGCCTTACATGAAATGTGCTACCCATTTTCAAAACATTTAGAATCAAAGTAAACAGTTGCGGAAAATTACTGATTATATACTTTTTAACCAGACGGCTAAAGCACCCCCTCTCTCATTTGCTGTAAGTGATACTTAGATTAACAAGATATTTATTATGAAACAAATTTTCCTTCCTGAAAAATCATTACAGAAGATGTATAATAGCATTTGGAATTAATTCTCTATCACCAAGGGTGGTATCATTTTCCACATATTAAAAGATACAGTGTTAATGTTATGCCTTTTCCTTTAAGTATATTTATTTCCTTACCATTTTTTTTTTCTTTTTTTTTTTTCTTTATGATTCTTTGATGTTTGAAAATAGAGGACTGATCTTATTTCCCTCAATACTGGAATTTAGAATTCAAAATAATTTATAGTGTTTTACAACTAATTTTACAGGACTGCCAGAAACAATCATCATCAAGTGTTGTGCAAGCTACTTAAAAGGCAATTTGATTTTAGAAGCATAAAGTATTCATATTTACTTCTCAGTATGAATTTGGGTGGACTTTGGATTGATATGACCATTAAATACCTTGAGAAAGAATATTTAGCCCTATTTTGCCCACTTCAGAAGCTGATGAAATTAACTTGATGACTTTTCTCACTCTTTCCATGCACTTGCTCCTGCTCATGCATGAGTGTATGAGCAGGAACAGCAGCCTTTCAATGATTATTTTTCCTTTGGTGCCTACATTAGCTACACAGAAAAATAGTGTTTTCACTCTCTTTTCTCTCTAGACAGCAGCAATAAATTGTGTATGAATCCAGATAGAAGTTCTTTCTCCTAAGATTATATTAGATTATATTTCCTATTTCTTCACCAAATGCCATGGTTTCTTTACTATTAGACAATTGACTGGTTTATGTTGGCTCCTCATTGCACTCAGAAATTATTTTTGCCATTTAAATTATGTAAAAAGGCTATATTATGAACTTGTGCAGAAGTCTATACAAGTGTGACACAAAAAATACACCCTAAAAAGTGTTTGTAGGAATCGTTGTGTGATTATGAGTCATACTTCTTCCCACAATCTTCTTTAATGGAAATGCCACAACAATTTTTCATTATATGTGCTATAGCTAATGATAATTTATTATCAGCAACTAGTTAAATATGGAGAAATTTCTAACAAAGATTGGGTCATTCATCCATGTCTGTGTGTACACCCAGAAATTACCACACAATTATAAATCTAAATATATGGTATAAAGTTAGAAAATACAGAATCAGCTCAGCTGATATCATCTGTAGATGCATCACATAGATTCATATAGCTGTGTTATCCACACAAGCTATATTTTACCAGTTCACACCTGCTTTTATAGCAGGTTTTCCCAAGATTCAGTAATTTAATTTAGGTTGTTCTTTTATAATGGCAAAGTCTATTTTATCTTATGCTAAGTAGTTCCTATAAAAGGTTATTCAAATTATTCTTTACTGTCATTACTCAGTGCTTGTAGGCATATTGACTTAGATGTTAGTGGGATAAGTGGAACTTCACCTAGCATATTTTGGATTTCTAACAAAACAGGATTTTCCCTAATACTTGTCCTCTGGTTTTCTTCTCTAACCTACTTAATCAGTCTTGAAAGGAGAAAATCTGTTAAGTTTACTGTATATGATGCAGGAGAACTTATTCTTAAATCAGGGAATAATTAAGTAGCATAATAGATCAGTCACTTCTTTAATTTAAAATAAGGGAGGTAAGGTACATATTTCCTATTTTCAAGACCTTAAAATATTTTAATGTGAGACTTTTGTCTATTCTTATGGAAACCACTTCAAAGAGCAGAAGAGAGAAGAAAGGATCTCAAATTATTTAGGAAAATTAAATGGCTTGGGAATTACAAAGTGTTGTGCCAACACCTTCACTACATGTTCTCAGATTTAGAGCCACCTAGAGAGAGCACCAAACATGAAAAGGAACTGGGCAAAAGGTAACAGTGTCACATTTGAAAGCATTCTAGTGTAAAACTGTAATTCTGTAGCTGCTTGAAGGCAATTCAGTTGATCCATCTTTTTGTCCTCTTTATGAGCAAACAGCTTATGAGCTTACGAATCAGGCACTGGTCTCACTTCTCTCTCTGTTATCTTCCCTGATCCCAGCATTGTATAAAGGTAGCCTGTGAAGACAAGCATGATGGTACTGTAGGGTTTAACCTGGTCCCCAGTTAAGATATTTTGAAGGCCCTGAGCAAAGACAATAAGGATATTTGTCTATATTATCCTCAGTATTCCATAAAGGAAACAAAAAGAATAGTATCCTAGACTCCTTCACATCTCACTGTGAGGCAATGTCAAGTACTAATGTGTTGTTTGGAGCAAATATTAAGTGTAAAGTTCATACAGAAGCTGTCATAAAATCACTATACTAGTGCCTTATCCCAGCACTTGGATCAAAGGTGTTGAAAAGTCAGAAATAATCAGGATATGACTTCAGAGAAACCACAGATTCTGCACAAAGTGTTCTGTGTCAAAAGACAAGAAAAAAACTAGAAATTGCTGTGTCTTCAGAAAGAAGTAATCATTTCTTTTGAAAGAAGGAGAGGCCAAGCTCATGAAAAAATGCAAAAGTGAAAATGTAAAGCAAAGGAAACATTAAAAAAAACAATCAGAGAAACAAATAATAATTGGGGGAAAAAAAAGGATTTTCCATAAAAACATTCTGCAGGCAGATTATTAAAATATTTCAAATGCAAAAAATGTCTGCATCAAGACAAAGAGACAGGACATACCCTCTGTCCGTGAAGACGGGTGCCATAGCAGATCCCCTATCCATATGGTTTATACTCTTTTTCATTCCAGAAAATGAAGGAATTATTCATATGGGTGTTAATAACAGCCTTGACCTATGTGTGCCCCCTCTACACCTGAGTTTGCTTGAGAGGATGCTTCTTGCTCTAGTAGAAGGTATGTATTAAGAGGCATTTGAGGAACAAAGCAGTCTGATATTTTATGCAAACCAGTCTCCAGACCTGCTGAGTTTATTAGTATAAATATAGTCAAAAAGGACTGCTGCCGTCTTTCACCTAACTATAACAAATTGTATTTTAACACTTCAGCATTCCCCCCCAGAGACGTACAGTTTCTTTTTGAGTCTTCCACAGCAGAAAAGT
Organism: Sinosuthora webbiana; assembly: GCA_013397395.1. Lineage (NCBI taxonomy): Eukaryota > Metazoa > Chordata > Aves > Passeriformes > Sylviidae > Sinosuthora > Sinosuthora webbiana. The sequence goes on along the minus strand of VXBN01016493.1, from coordinate 230,817 downwards.
AATCTCGATATTTTATTAGGAATGAAGCAGAAACACAATGTATCAATGTATCAAGTTTCTGTTGCTATGGAAGGTGCATAAGAGTCCTCATAAGTCAATTACTATTCAAATATATTTTTTGATTGTATTAGAATGAAATAGATCTAATTAGTGTGAGCTGAAAAGCTTTTTGAAGCCAGACTTTTCTTCTGGTGAAAAAAAAAAAAATGAACAGAAAATAGATTGTGATCACAAATATAAATTAAAAGCTTATATCAGTAGCATAACTAACCAAGATTTTATTTTTTTTTTCCAGGAAAAAGATAATTTTCTACATGATGATATCAGGTAAAAGTTCACAACTTAAAAGTTATAGATGTATCTTAAGAACTGTTCCGACTGGCTTAAATTTTTAGGAATAGCAACTCAGTGACAGCTGAACAATATAAGGTTAAATAAAGTATGTAACAGATGTATTCACTTCTTTAAAGTGTTATATCAGACATTGGACTCTAATCACATATTTTCTAGGGAATATGGCAAGTTAAAAGAAATTTATGCTATTCTACATGAAAATGAAACAATGCAGAAAAAAAAAAAAAAAGAAAAAAANAAAAAAAACCCAAACCAAAACCAACTAAAAAACAAACTCAACAATAAAAAAAACCACCAAAATCCGACACCATGCTTTCCTTCAAAGCTTTATATGAAAAAAGGAAGTTACTGAGAGTGCATGTAAAAAAAAAAAAAAAATAAAATTTCCAGACTACTCTCATTTTTTGAGCATTTGACATCATCTTGATGAGAAAAATTTATATATTTGTGTTTATTAAATTTATATATTTGTGTTTATTTCATTTATCCTTATTTTTTGTGATAACTCAGTGAGATAATAGTGAAATTCAGCTATACTGAAATTCAACAGAAATAAAAATCTAAGAGAACAGTAAACTTCTTTTGTAGAACAGAATAATATAAATGTTGTCTACCATAATTACTTTATTTTGTTTTTAAATAAATCCTTTTCATATAATGCTTGGGATTCTGAATATGTATTTCACAGTACTAATATCTGCAGAATGGGGAGACAAGCTGTGCTTTTCCTGAAAGGAAAAGGGCAGTTTTGAAGATGAGAAATGAATTTTGATTAATTTTTTTTCAGTACTGTCCTAGCTGCAGAGGTCAGGGGACATTTCTAGTCTTTTTCAAAGACTTTTCAAAAATTTATGCCCCATGGAATTTATCATCAAAGGACTAAACCATGACTGTTCTAGATAGTCAAAGCGAAGGAATGGTGTTAACTGATTTTCACAGAGGAAACTTAATATTGTGCCTTACCAAGGCTGAAGGGGTTTTGAAAAGAAAATCTTTTTAATGATGCAGAATTCTGTCTTTGCAGTGTGAATCTTATATTTCATCTGACAGAAATAAAGGCATCATCTTTGGCAGGTTCCATGTGGACTCTACTTCTGGAAGACAGAATTCCTTGCCAGATCAAGGAAATTGTAAGCCATTTCATCTTTTATACATTTTAATATTTTGTTCACTATCAAAATAAGACACATGAGAATTTCTCCTTCGGCAAAAAAGCATGCCTTAAAAAAAATTATTATTTTACTGCCTAAGTGTAGTTACTGAAAAAAACACAAATATTAGAAGCATAGAATCATAAAGTTGGAAAAGACCTTCAAGATCATTGAGACCCACCTTTGCCTATATCACCATGCTAAATAAACCATAGTACAGAGTGCCCCATCAAGTCACTTGAACAATTCCAAGGATGGTGGCTCCACCACTTCCCTGAACAGCCCATTCCAATGCCTAGCTACTATTTATTGAAGAAATTCTTCCTGATCTCCAACCTGAATGTCCTCTGGCATGACTTGAGGCCATTTCCTCTTGTCTTGTTGTTTGTTACTTGGGAAAAGAGGATGACCCCTTTCTTGGCTACAGCTTCCTTTCAGGTCGTTGCAGAGAGTGTGGATCACCCTTGAGACTCCTCCAGGTTAAATACCCACATCCATTCAGTCATGTGACTTCACACTAGAACCTTCTGCAGCTCCACTGCCCTTCTCTGGACATGCTCCAGCACCACAATGCCTTTCTTATCATGAAGGGCCCAAAACCGAGCACAGGATTTGAGGTGTGGCCTCAGCTGTGCCAAGTACAGGGGGACAATCCCTGCCCTGGTCCTGCTGGCCACACAGTTGCTGATACAGGCCAGGATGGCATTGGCCTTCTTGGCCACCTGGGCACATGCTGCTGCCCATCACCCCTGTGCCCTTTTCTGCTGGGCAGTTTTCCATCCTCCCTGCCCCCAGCCTGCAGTGCTACATTGGGTTATTGTGACCCATCTGCAGGAGCTGGCACTTCAACCTCCTGAACCTCATACCACCAGCCTTGGCCCATTGATCCAGCCTGCCCAGATCCCTCCCTCAGGGCCTTTCCACCCACTAGAAGGTCAACCCCCTCCCACAACTTAGCGTCATCTGTGAACTGTTCCTGCTTTTTGTTCAAAATCTATTTTTAAAATTAAGTATACATCATAAAATTACCCCCTAAGGTGTTTAAAAAATGGAAAATTCATCAGTGGAGCACCCCTCTCCTATAGCTGAATAATTCCCCGAAACAAAACTAAAAATCTGGTTTTTTGAAGTCAATGCGTAATGACTTTCTTTCACCAGTACACAAATGAAATTGTCCTATCCAATCCAATTTCATTTATGTCATCTCTTGTAATAGTTCAGGCTGATTAGTACAAACAGAATGAAGGTTAATGATCCTTAAAAATGCATGCTTCTCTTTTCCCCACTCTGAAAGCAGAACAGAGTTTTAAATTGTATATATTTTCATGGTCTGTTTCTAGGATGTCTCCTAGAAAATTGATTCAGAAGGCAGATACCATCCAAAAGTAACAACTGATGAAACATCTGAGAGATATCTCTTCTTGCAGGTGTTCAGTGAATGTTTTCCTTTTCTTACTGTTGAAAAATAGTTTTCTCTTGCAAAAAAACTGTGACCAAAAGTTGGTTCTGAAAAGAATCCTGAAGGCTCTGAATCTACTTTTATTAAAACACAAAAACAAAATCTCATTATTTCCAAAGCAAGTGATACTGTTCTTACAAATAAGTTTCAGTATTACTTCATATTTAAACACCTACTAAAATCTATCATTGTAAGAACATTGTCACTGCAATTCATTAAAGCCTTGAAATCTCATTGGACATTTATTACTTGTAACAATTTAGTCTTTTAGCCTTTGTGATAATAAATTCTTCTCTACTGTTTCCCCAATTAAAACAAACAAACAAACAAACAAAAATAAAAGAAAAAAATTTTGTAAGGATTTTGATGATTTAAAAATTATATATGAAGTTTATTTTTGAGATTACACTCTTCACAAATATTTGGATAAGCACTGAATATAGTGAAACAGACTTGAATCCTAAAAGTATTCTTTTATTTGGTGGAATTATCATGACTATGTAACATAACATTTCTGATTTGTTATTTCTTAGGTATTGATAATTTTCTGCTTAAGATATTTTTTATCACTTAAGAGACTAGTGGTAGTTATTTAAACAATTAATCATAAATATGAGAGAAATACATAAACATCCTGAACCTTCTAAAGGAGTCCCATGTACAAAAATTATTTCTCAGTGATTTGATTTAAAATTTACAAAATTTAATACAGCCATTGAAATCACAATCATCCTTTAAACACCATTTATGAAGAAAAGGAAGATAAATATTTCAACATGCTGTTGAAAGAGAAAATTCAATTTATCTAGACAATGTTGTAAACTCTTAATCAAAGAAGCACTTTTCAGTCTATTTATCTGAGAGTTTTACTAGAGTAAACTGTCCAGTTAAAGCAAGATTGTGCTTTGCTTTACTTTTTCCAATTTTAATGAAGTACAAACATGGTACACCTCTTACTCTTGGGAGAATATTACTGTTGATCCTGACATTTCCTGATAGTAGCACTTCTTTTCTCCTTATGCTTGAAATAATTTCTCTTTGTTTCTAGTACTTTGTATATCAGGCCAGAAAAAATATAATGTGATATTTTTTCTTTCCTTTTGATCAGCATTTAAACACCTGAAATGAGCAAATAAGGCCTGGAATTCTGGTGAAATGTTCAGCAGAGCACTAAGGCAAGCTGTAGACTACATTTTACTAAGAATGAAATTTATCTTCCTGGAAGGTTTCCTCATTTTGAAGCAGTAAACACAGAAGGATAATCTATTAAACAGTCTTATTTGATTAAAATCTTAACACTTAAAATTTTATAACCAAAATGTATGAAAATTCCATTAACACATAGATAAATATACATGTACGTATTTAAGTCCTGATGATCTGTGCTTAAGGTAAATTCATAAATAGCACTATGAAACAATATGTTTAGATGACTCTTAGACATAAACAAGACAGTCAATATGGTGAATTAGAAAGGAAAAACATTAAAAAAAAGTTAAACCAATATTGTCAGATTTTTTTTTCAGTATTTATTACACACTTCATATTGCTTTTATGATACACACTTTGTATCAACTAAAGGGAATAAAAGGCTTTAACATCTTGTTTTATTACCTTCCAAGAAGCCTGGAACTGCAATTCTTAAATAAATGGTGACTGGAATATTAAGATATTAACACGAAAAATAAAACCACATTCTTCTTGTTAATAATAATCAAGCTGATTTAAATAACATTTTCTGGAAAATAAATTTAATTTTTATATCTAAGCACAAATGTAAACAAAGTTTTATGCAAGCACAATGAAAGAATGCAGTGCTGAGGCAGTTCTATGAGTATACTATGGTATATAATTTGAACAATGCAGCTGCCTGGCTCTATTTCATTAGCACACTGTAAAAATGAAGTTATACAGTCCGTATTTTAAGACAAGTTAGGGATTATTTGAATTTGATATGGCATAGGTGTGCACACAGCTACCGAACTCCTCAGAAACATAAAGTGGTAATTTGATTTATTTATTTAATGCAGAGTTATTGTAGATTATAAAAATGTTCTTTAATAGTAGTAGCTTCACTACACCTGTTCCTTGTCTATTCCAATAATTCTTTCTTCATATGCCTCTAGAGATATATAAAGGTAATGGCTTATTTAAGGAGCTTTAAATTAATAAATTTATTTTACTTGGTGTTGACCAGTAAGGTGAGAAAATTTAGCAGTTATGGTTGGGAAATCTTGACTATTAACAGAAAGAGAATATAAAATTCACTAATTATATATGTCTGAAACCTTCCAAATTTTCAATGATTGGTCACTGAAAATGCAAAATATGGATAAATAAATGCATTTCATAAAATACTTTAGCATATTAATGAAATGTCTCCATGAATTCAGTCTCTCAAATCTGTTATTGGTTTCTGCATGATATTCATGTACTTTGTTTACACTTCATTTCTGCATTCTCTAGCAATGTTCATGTCCAGCTGCCATTATATTGTATTTCAGAAATGGCACCTGACAAGCACTTTTCTATTTTAAGAGACATTTGAATATTAAATTCATAGTGATGAGTCAGAAAAAAATTGAGTCAAGATGTGACTGAACTACTGCAAAGAGGAAGAGCTTTCTGTGACTTCCAAAAGATCTGTTTCTGTCCTTGTCTTAGCTATGGAAAATGGTGAAGCTCATTTGGTCTCCTACATCAGCTGTCAAGCCCATCCACAGGGTCCAAAGTTTACCATATCTTATCATACAAGAAATGATCCTACTTAGCAGTTAGCTGCATGGTTATATTGAGAATTCAGGCATCAAACACTTGAGACCCAAAGATTCTTCTGAAAACAAAATATTGAAAAGTTACATTTGTAACTTCATAGATATGCCTTACAAATACCAGAACTCTGTTCTTTTAAAACATGAATGAAGTGGATGAATTTTTGCTCACATGCCCATCCATATTTTGGACAAGATAATGTTCTTATTGTTATACCTGTTATCATCTGAAGAGAAAACTGGTATTTGTCAAGAGGAAAGGCTTACAAAATAGGCAAGATACAATGCATGGGGAAAAGATCATGTGGGCTTGAGTGAAAACACAAGCAGTGTTTCTTTATCTGATGCATGAAGCCATGATAACAACATTTGGTGACCTATGATTTTTTTTTGAATTTCCTAATTTTATTCTCTTGTGAAATTCTTGTCAATTATTTGAAGGTACATCTATACTGCTGGGCATTTGAAACATCAAATGAAGTACAGTCAAATATAAATGTAAAATACTGTCTGCACAATATAAGGTAGGAGGAATAGACTTTATTATTACCTTCAAATAGTAGTCCATGTGCCAATATATAAGTAATCCTGAAGTGAACTGAACAGTGTACTCCATGTCAAGATTTCCAGGGACCCTCTATATTTCCTCTGCATGGAACAAAGGTTTTTTATTCTATTCATAATGTAAAGTTTATATTTCAGATTTTATTTGCATAAAAATAAATCCTCATCCTATCTGCTCATCAAAAATTGCTTTTTTGTTTATGACTTTCTCTTCAGTAGGAAGAAGTATCAATTCATTATTCACAAAATAAAGACTCATTTAAAAAAAAAAAAAAAAAAAACCAACTATGTTGTGTCTTTAATTTAAAACCTGCTTGCAGGCCCTATGGGGTATATTAAATCTGTCTCATTGCCATATATCTTAGTGTACATTTTGCTTGAAACCAGGTGTTTTGTATATTGAACTTTTTAGCACTGCAGGGAGGTAAGTATTCACAGCTGGAGTTTTATGCTTCACACATTTTCATGTTTCAGAACAAGGAGCAACCCCTAGGAAAAACTCCTCCAGCATGAAAAGAGGCAGAACAAAGCGTGTCTGTATCTGGTGGCAGGACATGGATATGACAAAGTCACAGATCTAGGACTTGCATATAAAATAGATGCTGGTGTAACCGAGATAAAAAGTTGTAAGCAATTGAAGTATATAGATTGCAGATCAACAATATATGAGGTTGTTAGTTTGGAAAAGAAGTGCAAAACAGATTCAAAGCAGGATGAACAGTTTTTGTAACAGACAAAAAGTTAAGAAGACTTGTACTTTTAAACAACATTTGAAGGCTGTCATGTTTGCTGAATTACCAGTTTAACATTTATACTTTGTGTATGTTATTACTTCAAAATTTCCAAAATCAGTCTTTCTACAGTGAGAATATTCTGAAAAAATTTTGACACATAAATATGAAATGAGTAAATTCATCTTTCTGAAGTAGTAGTTTTAGAGATTAACACTTTTCTTCCTCTCATGCAGGCAGGGAAGAACATTGGTCAATTCTCCAAGTGAATTAACTTTATCAAAAGAGAAAGAAAACTCCAATTTATTGGGGCAGCTAGTCCTGTGAAATCTCTTTAACAAAACAAAAGTAGACTTCCAGAAGATAAAAAGTTCTATATGCCATTAACATGCAAGTTTGAAGCTGTTTATTTGATAACTGAATTTCAGTTTTTAGTGTACTGGAGAATAATTTCAGAAGACACAGAAACTGGGTTTTTAATATAGGCAATGAGCAGGTTTTAGGGCTTAGACAGAGTATAATACATTTCCACACCTTTATTTTGATCATGTAACAAGTTTAAAATCCTTTACCTAATCAGCCAATAGAAAGATTAATTTACTGCAAAGATTAAGAAGAAAAATATTTTTTCCTGTGTCCTTTGTAGTAACAGCTTCTGGTAACAGAAGTCAAGCTACAGCCACAGGGTGACATTGCACTGGTTAATTCGAAGGTTATGCCTGAAATGATAAAAAAAAGACAGAGAAATAACATTGTATGAATACCTGGAACAACTAAACAGCACAGAATAGTCTGTATTAACAGTAAAAAGCTACCTGAAAGTATAATTACTGGATCCTTTACAAATTCAAAATACAGAAAGAAGTAAATGCATATTGATAATTAAAATTATTAAAGTAATGGTCAGTCTGGTCCTTTGGATTCTTGCTGAGGTCAGGGATGTTCACATTTTAGTGCAAAACTACATTTTAAAGTTTGGGTTGTTTTGTCTGTCAGTTTGTTTGTTTGTTATGGTGCTGTGCTTTCACCCTTCCTTCAGGCCTAAACCAAAGACTACTGAAGTCCATAAGACTGACACCTGGTCTTGTCTCTCCAGACATACTGCTATTTTGTCACTAGTATTTGTGACAGTATGTCTCTGCCAGTTCCACTGTGGAACTCCCTCTGTTGACAGTAATGCATAGCTTTTCTTCTCTCCGTGGGTGTTGCAGGCACAGTGGGGAGCATACACAGGGCAGGGAGGGAGCAAGCACAGTGATAAACATAATGATAAATTGTTATGTGTGGTCAATATTATTACTACTTCTGCCACAAATGATTTATTGCATGCAATATTCTATACAAATGGAACTCTTAAAAACAGAAGGGGAGAATGGACAATAAACAAAATTATAATCTTATGCAACAATAGAAAGGCAAACAAGGTAAAAAATTAATCTTGACTCATTGTTATACTGGAGATAAATTTTGGTCCAGACAGAAAAGCGCTTTTGAAGTACCTTGCTGTAGACATAGATTTCATAAAAAAAACAGTAAAGTGATAAATTAGATGACATCTTTGAACAACACTTTAAAAATAATAAAGATAAATGAAAGAACTTCCTCAGTGTTTTTGTTGTTTGAAGGGTTTTTATGATGCATGTTTTATATAAGCTTTCCTTCCTTCCATTTTTCCTAAGAGAGGATTTTATATTAGGCTTTTAAAAAAAGTAAGATATTAATAAAATTCACTCCACTGCTAGATTTTCTATTCTACTTAGATTAAACATCTGTCTTACAGGGAGTCCTAAGGTTTTGGCCAAAACTTGGGGATGTGTGCATTATTGTAACTCATTCTCACAAATCTCACTACTCTTTCTTTGCCTGCCTCTGGTTTTGAAAATGGTTATTTTGCTTTCAAGTCTCAGAGGTGGTCCTTGAGCAAAGCCTATGTCCTTAGGTTGGTCCAGGAGCTCATGTGTTTATACATGCATATGTGGGCTTGTGTTTGTGTATATGCACTGGGGAGTGTCCGACGGAATGGATTTCACCTAGAATTCAGTAATTTGTGTTATAATAATCTAGTACTTTAATAATCTATAATTCTTTCTCCAAGTAAAAACTTCTATACATTTACCTCAATATATGTTTGTCTGAAAAAAGAGTGCAGCAACAAACCCTGGTTAATTTAGGGTGAGATCTGTGTGCTTGCAGATATATAGATTGGAACCTAAAATAATTGCACTGGCTTCAGAAGTCTTATTCTTGATTGACACTACTGAAAGTGAGGGCAGCATCTAGTCTCAAAATTTTTGACACCAATTTATTACTCCAAAGTTACTTATCTTACAGTGATTGTCCTTTCAAAAATACCTTTATTTTGATTCATCACCCTTTAAAAACCATTCTTGGGATCTATATTCTCAATGCAGTTTTCAGTAAATTGTGAGGAAGTATTAATGAGCTCAAATATACTTGAAACCGTATTATTGTGGTGTACTATATTTGACTGATTCATGTAAACTAGCCTCTTGGAGCAAAAATTACACACTGATGGATACTTAAAATGAATAATAGCAGTAAATAAAACTGCTCCTTTCTGACACAGGTTCAGCTCATTAAATCTCCAGTGGTCATGTTTCTGTGGCAGAAGTGATATTCTGTGTAACAATTACCAATTACTTTGGTAAATATAGTTGGTCTGTACAAGAGGACAGCCTCATCTACATAAGACAATGAAACTTTTCCCTGGAATCTGACCCAGAGTGCTTTGCATGTGGTTTCCCTAAAAAATAAATGGCCGAAGAGTGCGAGGAGAACCATTTATTAGACACTGCACATTCTCTGTTAAAATCTTCGAACATAAGAGCTGCTGTCAATCACCTTCCACTGAGTAAGATCTTACCCAGATAAAATGTCTAGAGTGCTAAAATCTTTTTCAACTACTTTTGCACATGGAAAGATGATTCCAGATCTGTCTGTATGAATGTTGGATGGTTGCCATACTTATGTAGCTACTGTAACTGCCAACATTTAATTTTCTTTTAGCTTTATACATAAAGAGAAAGAAGGGTGGGGGTCTGTGGAAAATGAGAAATCTGAATGTTTTTAAAAGATAAATATATTTAAAATTCCAAGATGGTGCTAATTATAAAAAATTATAATTATGATGCATTTTGGCAACAGCATGCTTGTTCCTCTAACCATTTTTGTCATCTCAGTCAAAGATAGTTTAAATTTTAGCTGCAGTTTCTTTGTTTAACTGTATTTTTTATGCCTACTTCATTTTCTGGGGAAGAGAAAGTGACATACATAGTTCAGAGGGTGAGCCTGACCCCTTTGTATCATTGTGTTCCTGGAATTTAGGATTTCCATTTCTGAATAAGGAATATTTCACCCCTGGTGAAATCACTATAGCTGAATGACATTGCTTGATAAAGGCCAGAAAGACAGAATTTTAATAAGCACTGAACTGCAGCTCTAAAATAACTTAGTGTGAAGTTTTACATATGTTTACAATGCTCATTACCCTACATACAAATTTCAAAACAAGACAGACTGTTTACAATGCCTGTAATCAGCTTGGTGTCTTGTAGCTTGAGTACTCCAAGGAATGAAACAATGAAAGCACCCAACAGAAGGGCCCTTCAACATAATCTGTTAACTACAGTTTGTACCAGACCTTGGTAGGAATGGGAGGCCCCTGGCTAATCTTTTTACTTGGCTAAGTGGTTCTGGGCACAGAGTTCACAACAAAATAATAAAAACTCAAGGGGCCCTTCAAAACAGCATATATTCAGTGCTGAGTCTCCTTATTAAAGAGTGAAGGTCAACACTAGTTTGTAATGCTCTCATGTTTGCATACAATGATTTTTCTTTTCATGCATTTGTAAGTGAGACCATTAAGATTTTATTTCACCATTTTATAATGATGGCTTTTATAAGATACATATTGATTTTGTATCATTAAATATTGTAGTGAAATTTTAGTCTAAAAAAGCTTTCAGATTAGATTTATTTTTGGAAATTCAGACATGTAGAAAGGTCTTAATAGATTAAATTTTTTGTAGTTTTCCATATAATCCTGATGCTGACTATGGTTTTAATATCTTTTTATCTCATGGTGGTTGGAAATATAAAATCACAATTTTAAATTTGTGATAATCCATTTAGTTTTATCATAGATACTCAATACAGTATGTATGGAGACAGTTGAAATTTTCATATGTATCTTTCTAGTCTGAAAAATAATAACGTGAAAACACCTTTCATATACTCCTTTCTTATAATCATAAAATTATAGGCCAAAACCTTTACTCGTGAAGATCAACCTACATATACTGATGTCAATGGAACTCTATTGATTTATGCTGGCTGCTGATCGGTGTCAGTGTCTCTTATACCCATAGTTACAATAGGCTTTGCTGTAATCATAACAGGCAGTATTTGCCCAATTAAGCCAACATCTGGTGTAATGCAAAGACTTGCAAAGACTAGGAGCAGTAGTTANTTTTTTTTTTTTTTTAATCTGTGCTAGACTGTTTTGTTTCTTAAAGATACAGGGTGATATTGCTATAAATGCAACCTACTTGTTTTTCACACATTTTAGTTAAAATGGAACTGTTCTCCATATTTTCTTGCTTTGTCTTGCAGACACCACTAGGGCCATTCTACTCAAGAGGTTTAGGGTGAGTCAACCTGCCCAGGAAGTAACTGGAGCACTGTGAGAGAGAACATTTACCCAGAAGTACTATCTCCCTCTCCTCACATAGGTGAGCTGTGAAGCTCAGTGTAGTGTACACTGAGTACACTTTGAAGTGTACTCAAAGTCAAGTGCAAAAGCCCTTCCTAAGAGAAATGCCATCCCAATCACAAAATCTTGATGCCTCAAAACTGAGGGAAGAGCAGGAGTGTGTAGTTTTTCTGTGATCCATTGAAAGGGCATGAAGACCAATAAAATAACTAACTAAATAAAACACCAATGAAAAGAACAAAATCACAATGTTTTTGAAATAAGGATATTATTTGGTTGTGTATTCTTTGATTTTCTGGTAGTTGGAAATATAGTTTTGTCATGAAATGTCTGTTTTGTATAGAAAATAGTTTTAAGAAACATGAAGGGAACAGTAATGAAAAGCAATTTATTACTGGAAGGATTAACATTAACTTTAAAAAGCATTCCATGTGGAATATAGATTAATATGTAGAATATGTTTTATTAACTTTATAATCAAACTTTCTAGAAAGTAAAAGTATAAATGCATATTTTGATGTTAGTACTGAATAAAAATTAAGGATGAAAATTAATGATTCAGAGGATGTCAATTTCTTTCATTTGCATGAAGAACAGTCCACTAAAAAGTAGTGATCTTCAAGAATAAAAGGACAGAGAGAAATAATTAATTTGCTTTCTAAATCCTCACGTTCCAAAGTCTGTCAATATCCCAAATAATTAGTCCAAGTGTATGTGCTCCATGGTCATGCTTTAGTAACTTATTTCCGTGTAAAACATAGTTAAAGAAAGCCAAGTTGTTTATTTTTGTGAGACAAAAATCTGCATATATATAAAACAGAGGTGTCACTTATTTTTCAGCAGCCTGTACTGTACATTATCAGCTGTTGTAATAAAAATCAGACATTTTTCCATTTATTGTTTAAATGTAGTTCATGGCTTATGAATTTCTATTTAGTTGCAGTAGTTTTAGAAGCTGAGAAATGATCATTCTCACAGAGGCACTGACACTGTTAATTGAGATGTGCATGAAATCATCTTTATTGGTGTGACTACTTTATTAAAGCAGAATTCAAGAGCACCATTGTCTCACTAGGGCATTTTTTGGGTTTTTTTGCTTTTGTCATGGAAGGACCTCAAAATGAAATAAACCTACTATCGTTAGATACATCTGCATGTATGTCAAAAATTACACTCTCAGATTTTCACCAAATTGCATGCAGGATCAGTCTTATTAAGAGCAACAACATGGGCTGTAAAATGCATGGAACGAAAGCTAGTGGAATTTGAGCAATCCAACAGAAAAGTAGACAAGGTGGGCGATATCAAGAGAACTTCGGCAAAAAATATACAGCGTAGGACTGTATTATCTTTTTCAGACCTCCTACACTTGCAGCTGTTGCACCAAAGAACTTATGTCAGTAGAACTTTAATTACCTTTCAAATACCCTGTATCTTTTTTTACAGAATGGAAAACACTTTCCATTTCCTGAAAATATAGTTCACATTACCTTAATGAAAAAATAACCACAAACCAGCTGCCACCTAATTTTCCTTTCAGATAGAGCAGGTAGAAGAAACACTACTGAATAAGAAATGTCACAGTCTAAATATTAGAGTATTTAAAGATATACTTAAAGGACCTTAAAGACCATTTTTATTATTAACCTTGAACATGAAATTGAAATAGAATTTTGAATAGCCCTTCTGAGCTTGATACATCCAAGAGAAACTGTAACTTTTAATTCCAAATACAGTTTTTTTCTAGGTTAGACTATTTTCTTGTCTCCATTGGAATTCTTTCAATTTCATTTTGCCATTCTATCTTTCTTAATGCTTTTCCTCTAATATACTTTCCTTTCTTTCAGAACTATTTCATGGTTTTCCCTTCCTATTTCCCTTTCAACTTCACAGGAACTTGTGGTTCACTTGCCGAAATTTTAGCACTCACATGTCCCTCTGAAATCCTTTGAGCCTTAAGGGATTATTTTCCTCTCATATTCCTCCTAATTAACATCTCAATATCCTGCTGGCTTTTCTTCCAACGACAGCCATAATGACATTTCTATAACCAGAGTAAAAACAGCAGAAGAAATATTTTGCTTTTATTTTTGGCATTCAGTGCAAAATTAATTCAGCAAACAAGTCAACTGTACACCATCTAGTGCTGGTTGGAGCATAGTTCAAGAAATTAGAATACAACAGAAGTACATTGTTTCAAGTGACTTTTTTTGTTCAAAGAAGTATATTTTTTATTTGCAAATAACAGGTATACTTTTTGCACTTCAATATTGTTTTTCCTATAACAAGAATTATGTACAAGTTTTAAATCTACACAGCATATACCACTAGAGAAAAGCTGCATGAGTGTATGCTACAACAAGGCAGAACAGAAAATTTGTATCAATGGACCATATAAGGGCATTCAAAAAAGCATTAGACTGAAAGACTCACCAGGGAAGAGAGGTAGACTGTCCCCATCTGGAAGAGAAATTTCTGTCTCTCATAGTTTTATCTCCTAAAAAATGCCAATTCATGGATAGTAAATTATATAGAAAAATTTTCACTTGTATGTTTTAATAGTTTTGTGCTCTTACATCACTACAAATTGAGACATCCTTCAGCAAAGTTTGCATGTTTTGTACTTTAATGAAAACTGAAGAATAAGTAAATTAATCCAATGCAATATAAAGAGTCTGGATATTTTTATATATTTATGAATATTTTATAACTCTTTTAAAAAGTTCATGAGAGTTCTGACTATTTGTCATAAATTAAAGGGTTATCCAAGTTTCAGGTATTTAGAAGTTGTGACTGAGTTCATAGAGTGATGCAATACACAAAACCACAACTTTATTCTCTAAATTTCACTACTTTATTTGAGATTGCCACCAATGTCACAAAAATCACTAGTAGCAGGTACACCTATGATTAATAAAATGAATATTAATAAGGTTTTACCAATTGCTATCAACAAACAGTAGTGTATAATCAATCAATAGTATGGTGTCAATCAATAATATCAACTGGTATTGTCATACAACCAACAGCAACAGCAAATACCTAGAGGCTATTAGAAACTACTACAATTTATCATCAAGACAATTTATCAACAATATAACAGATATGCCTGTTATAGATTACTTGTATGACAATATAAAACCACAAAAATTAATTGAAATCAATTCCAAAAGCAAACAATTCCAAAAGTGAGGGACAAATGGATCCCAGATCAAGAGGACCCTTGAGGTGAAAGGTGATGATAGACAAAAACAATAAGATAACAGAGTATCCCTTTAAAAATTATCCATGTCACAGAGTCTGGAATCAGTCAGACATCCCACCTGGTAAGGTCTCAGAGAGAGAAAGAGAGAGAGAGAGAGATATTCATTTTTAGAAAAAAAGATAAGTCCTTTTTAAAACAGCAACGTAAGGGTGTGTAGGATATCCCTCTCTGAGAAACTAATAACAATGGTTAATTTCTATTTCTCATCTATAACAGAGAATAAAAGATGACTTTTGATGTTGCTCCTGAAAAATTCTATTTTTCATGAAAAGTTTTTCAGCTCCTCATACAATAAGTTTTTACTAGAGCCCCATGGTTTTGTGTTAAATGGTAGTATCTCAGGATGTCTCTGTTTCCTATGCACCCTGTCTGCACTTCAAAAATGCCAGCTGCACTTTTCAAGGGTGTTTCAATTTGATAGCTCTAGCTCCCAGACTCACAGTCTTTGTCACTATTTTTCAGCAATTTTCCCCTTCTAACCAGGCCACATTTATGACTGGTCACATCACCATAACTGATTTTTTATTTGCTGATGGAATACATTTCAGAGGTACTCAAACCTCCAGTAGTCTATTTAACCCCAGAAATATTACTTCACTAAATTTCCTTCAATGTTAGTTTTTGTTGCAGTAGAAAAAAAAAGGACTCTCGTTAAAGTCTCATTTAAGCAGAAGAATTTCTACAGGGATGAATGCCATAAAAGTATGCTGAAGTATTTTTTTACCTAATTAACTCTTATATCTGATGCTACCCAAACTTTTGTTGTATCTCTAATGTTTCCCATACTGCCTAGTTCAGTAAACATTAGTAACTCATGTTTTTGATGTCCGCCTTTTCTTTCATTGAGAGAAACACAGCATTAAGATGAGGATGATGGAATGGCCTGAAGCCTTTTTGTCTGTCGTAGCATCTCTCAAGGTGTTTGCAAATAATACAGCATCAGTGAATGAAAATAGTTGAGAAACCTAGTTTCAAATGAGAAAAAAAAAAAACCGAAAAAGGAAAAAAAAAGTTAATTTCTTCTTGTTGAAGGTGCAGGTTTGAGGCAAGTTGAAGATCAAGGTTCACAGAGTACTCTCTATGTAAAAGAATTTCAGTGAAAATTAGATATTCTTTTAACATGTCTTTTTGAAGAAGCCCTTACTTCCTGTGGCTCTTGGACCCTCAAAGAGCCAAAAAAAGGAGGAAATCAAGTCCGTTGAACACTTCTCTTTCTACAAAGAACCTGTCATTGAGGTAAGAAAATAGTAACATTTTCTCATATTTATGACCACCCTTTCCCAGGAAAGGATACTCCTTTGTGGAAGCACTAGGTTACACTTCTCAGATATTAGGAAAAACTATATCTTATATCCACAAGCATAAATATGGGAGAAGATGTGAGGAAAGCTTTAGAAAACTGTCATTCTCTCAGGAGATTGAATCCTACGAGAAACAGTATACTCACCTTGTAAGTGGCAGATTCTCAAGAAAAAAAAAGTCCATTTAATAAAAACATTCATACTTGCATACCTTAATTCCTAAAATATAATTAAAATTAGAGCTATTTGTTTTTCAAATGGGTCAATACTCTATGAATCCAAATGAAATTGCTTGTACACCATTCTTTACAACTGCACTAAATAATACATAGCATTTAATCTATGTACTGTACTTTATCTGTATTTTATCTGTACTGAATAGATGGCAGGCTATAAACTATGATTTAGGTTCATCCTTTTTGCAGGTTGAACATGATCTAAATTTGGCTGGCTTCTCTCTGACACCTTTGGATGTATTACAACTGAATAAGTCCAGGTTCATGTCCCATATTTCCTTCATTATCTGTATACCTCCAAAAGAAGTAACTTTTAAATGAAAGCAGTTCTATTTTCAGGGCAGATAAATAGTTTTGGTAGTTAAGGTGAATAACCAGTTGCAAAAAACAAGAGTATAAAGTATTCCTCAAACCCCAGATTATTATATCTCTGAGCATTAACTATAATAGAAAATATAAATGAACATGTTCTGTAAGGAATACCAAAAGGACTCTCTACACAGAAGTAAACCAACAGAAGCCCCTGTGAGCAACCTTAATAAGAGTCCTTGATTCAGATACTGTGTAAAAATGGGTGGAGTGAGACATTGATGATTCAGGAAAAACTACAATTTCTCAGAATTTCTCCAGTAATATTGACCCTCAGTTTTCTTTTAATTTTTTAAAAATAAAATATTTTTTAATTTTTTTTTTCATTTGGATGAATTCCATAGGCATGTATTCTGCTATTTAACTTTACCTTAAGAGACAAATGGAGCAGCAGAAAACACTTTCCAAAAATTTGGCCTAAATAAAGTGCTTTAAATTTTCATTTAGAATTGTTTTGAAGAAGAAAGTACTGAAAGAAATAAATTATATATTTAGGCCTCTAACTGATTATTGGTTACTTGCATAAATTATCACTAAAATGATTATATTTATGCACTAATTATCACTGGAAATTATACTGAAATGATCTGAGAAAACATCATCTCATTTCTGAATTGCTGTGCATTGTAAGATGAGAATGCCATCAGGTCCCCAAGTAATAAGTCACACAGCCGTGTTACAGAATTGCCATATCTGTGATGACCTTCTTTCCTGTTGTCAGGATATTATCTTATTGGATGATTATTTTTTCTTAGATTTTTATATATATATATATATATATGTGTCATAGATTTTTTTAATTGGTAGACAGACTTTTCTAAACAAAGATATTTGTTAAAAATTTGATTGCTTCTAATTCTACAACGCTGCAATCACTTGAATGAACATTTAAGTTTCTTTGCAATTGTATTCCCTCTAGATACTATGAACTGCTTTTTGATCATCCACTAGTATCTTAAAAAAAGATAATTGACCATAAGTTTCCAGTGTGAACCTTATTGACCAGGTCAGGTTTTCTAAAGTAAGTTGACATTTCAAAAACCATACTTTCAAAGTATATATGCTACATCAATTTATCTTAATCTTTTATTAAAGTGGTTAAAACTGGAACTTTCTTTCACAAGTAATATAATCTAAGAATTACCTAATGGCATTTGGATAACAGTTATAGAAGTTTGCAACTCAGCTCAGGAAGCAAAGAGCAGAAAGGAGAGCCAAAAACTAGTTCTAGATAGCAAGTTGCTGTATTTATAATTGTGAGTCACTTTTCCCATTAAAATTATTTTCATTACTTTTTGTATTTAGAAACAATATTGATTGTTTACTTTTTATTTGTCCTCTGCCAAAAGTACATGTTTATTTGACCTTCTCGTTCATTATTCCTGGTGATAAAAGAAGCATGACATATCCGGAAAGACATAGCACAGCTGTTCCAGCTTCAATGAGAATTTTAAAAAAGAATTATTGTTATCTGTGGAACAATTCACAAAATAATATTGAAATATGTCTACAAAGAAATAAGCCTTACTACACAGCTTCTTCAGGAAAACTGAAAATACCTTGAAATACAGAATAATGAATACCCAAGAATTTATTAATATTAACACCACATAAAATTAGTTTCAAAAATATGCGTCCCTCTAGTAAACACCTTTACAAAATATTGAACAGAATACATCTATTTGAACAATTTGTTGTAGAGTTCTGTGAGGTTAGGATCTAAATTTATAAATAAATTGTTACAAACAGAAATTAGGGCATTTAAAAATAACAGTTAGAGTGTGCACATGCCTGTTTTTATTTCTGGATTTAAGAACTTATTCAAGTGGCAACACTGCTGTAGGCTTTTTCACCCTTTATATGTCTATTAATTTCAATGAAATTATTGGTAGGAAAAGCACACAGGGTGCCTTAAGGTCATGGATGTAAAAATGTTTAGAAATGTAAAATGTTTGAAATAAATTTTTAAAACAATAAAATCATGTACATCAAAATAATAATTTATTCACAAATGAGACAAATAAGTTACTCTTCAGGGCATAATTTGTGATGACATTTTAATTTAAAAATTCATGTCAGGGAAAAACTCAAGAAATTATGCACAGTATAATAGGAAACAAAGAATTCTTTCAATGACTAGTTAGTGTTACGGAATGAAATTCATTCCAGAAGAAAGGGTTAGGACCTTGGCTGAGCAAGGAATGCTCTCAATATGTACCAAGGTTTTGTACACAAGAATTAGAAGCTTCATGCTAAGATTCTTTGGAAATACAGCTGAAAGATGAAAAGTAAATGCAAATAAAATGCCATTTCTAAAACTTATATGTTTTTAACTGCCTGTAACCTTTTATTTTGTCTTTCAATTTTGTCATTAAGTTTTCTGAACATTTTAAGATCATTTTGTCTGCAGTCATCATTACTCCCACAGTTTCACTATTTCTGCTCTTTGAGAACTCTCATGCAAGAACCTTATATGACATTGTCATCTTTCCTTTCTCCCATGATGAATCTCTTAATGAAATAAGTATTTGCCTAATATTGCCATTTCTAATAAGAATGATTTAATGTAAAAAGGTTAATTAGATTAGCAATGCATACCATGATCATTAGCCCTCAACCCCCTTATAATTCTTGACTTCAGTAGCCTTTTCTGATCAGTCTGTCTTCAATCATTCAATCACCAATATAGGTAATTTCCTGGATTTCACAGTAAGTGCTCATGTTTTATTGCGCCTCAGACTGTTATGCAGCCTCACTGTTTCCTCAAAAAAAAAAAAAAAAATCCATTAAAAATTAATCTGGTAGGTCTTTTCTGAGTTTTTGTCTTCCTTTAGAGTCCTCCAGGCAGTGACTTAAAGACCTGTCTTGTCTACTGCTTCCCCTCATTAAAACTGAAACGACTTCCTGATTACAAATGCCCTCCTGTAGTTCCTTTTCTTTATGCATTCCTACACAGCCAAATTTGTTTCAAATTTATTTGAAGAAGCCTTTTTTTCAAATATTTTTTCTCCTATAGTATGTATTCCTCCAATATTTCTTCCATTTCCTTATATATATAGATATATAGAGATATATAGAGATATATGTATATTTGTATGTATATATTATATATGTATATTTATGTATATTTTCATTGACCATTTTTCTTTCCAAAGTTGTGAAGAATCACCACTACATTTTGTATTCAAGGTAAAATTTTGTACCACATTTTTCACAAACTGTTGATTGTCTCTGGGTCATTCCAAAAGTAAGAGGACATGATTTCTCAAATGATCTGGAAGAATTTTTAATTTATGGAAAGAAGTAAGACAGCTATTTGCAACAGTCACATATGTTTATTTGCTCTACCACTGAGAAGTAAGTGTACTTAAATACTTTCCAGTGAAAAGGTCTTGCTTCAAGATATTATTTACTGTTTCATTTCTATATTCATTTCCAGTTAGGAGTTGGACATGTATGCGTGCTGTAATACAGCAGGCAATTTTTTTCTTCTTAGAGTTCATATCAATCTTTACTGACATATAGTACTTAATTCCCACTTAAATTGTTTTAAGAAATGTTTCATGCCTGTGACACTACAAGAAATCCAGGAGTAATTTTTCAGTCCATCTATGTGATATACCTGAATGATAAACCTCCAAATGAATGGAAAAGTTATTTTTATGACTTGGTGTTATTTTTAATAGTCTTTACTAATTTTTAAGATACCATTTTCACTGAAAAGGTTTTCAGGGACCCAACAAGCTGCCCAGGGAAAAGACTGAATCATTGCATCTGGAGGCATTTAAAAGATGTGTAGATGTGGCATTAATTTAACATCATAGTTTAGTGTTGGACTTGCTAGTGTGAGATTAACAGTTGGACTCAATGATCTTGAAGGTCTTTTGCAACTTAAACATTTCTATCATTCTATGAATATGCCCAAGGGTGTAGTGTTTATTTCATTAAATGAAATTTTGAGAGGTGCCTTTTTTGGGAAACCTGAGTTTCATTAACCTGACACCTTTGACTAAGTTGTGTATTTGCATGTTTCAATTTGCTATTTGAAATCACATTAACACTTTTTATTATTTCCTGAATTATAGTATATTCTGAAATCTACAGTATCTGCTAGATAGTGTACCCGTGATAGAAGATTTTATGGAAATATTTAATTATATACAATAAATGCACTCTAATAATAAGCTTTACCTGTAAGAAGTTTAAGTCCCATTCGCAAAGGAGGCTTAGCCAATTGGAAAGACTTGGAGTAAACTAGTGGTAGAATGATGCGTTCAAGTACTTTTATGCTGCAAACCTTATTTAAGAGATGGATAGATTTTAGGAAGCAGGTTGACCATGGTCCATTTATACATATTTAGGGTCACACAGTTCTTTCCTTCTAGGCTCTGCTTTGTGATTTTTCTTTTAATCTCCTTACTTATATGTTTCTTTATTCTCTTTCTAAATCTAGAAAAGTCTTTGCACAGGTTCCACATGGTTCTATCCACTGGTACTATTTAGTTTCCATCTGTTCAGGGAAGAATGGAATAGTCATTAGGCTTGTTAAGATTATTCTTATTCATTTATTTGCTGTGAACAAACTTTATTGAACCATACTTTCCATGTTTCCTTTGCTAGGAAAATATTTATAACCAGAAAGTGAAGATGGTAGTATAATATCAGATACTTTGCTAAATTCATGTTGCAACATGCTCTATTCTCCATTTCCTTTGCTGTCTTCATCATGTACTTCAAAAATTGCTCTAAAATCTTAAATAAAATCCATATCAGTTTAATGATCCTTCAGTTTTCTCAATCACATCTCCATTAAGTAAATATTGATATCCCATTTTCTATTATTCCTTGATAAAAACAGGTTCATTAAAACACCTTGTTTCTCAATCTATAATTTTCTATACCAGTTTTTCCAATTTTCCTGCACTAAATATCATAGAACCTCCCTTACTCTGAGATCTTGAAACTTTGCTTTTCCCAAAGATGTAATTATATATTTTTTCACATATTAATCTTATGAGTTAACCTGCCTTTTCCTTGATGTGCCATGTCTTCAGTCTTACTGAAAAGTAAGATAGGCATTCTTTTAAGTTTTAGATACGACACAGATTATTTTTAATCTCTACTATATTTTGGTCTCATTTGCATTGTAAGCTTGTTCTCTTTTCATTTATATAGCAAAGAAGTTTTATTAGTCTATTAAATTTTCCTTTGTGGCTGAACCATCTTGATTTTATAGCAATACTCATTTTATCCCTGTGCTTCCTGATGTCTAGGACTGCAATTTTGTTTTCTGGTTAGTGTTGCATTTGTTTTGGGTTGCAATATGAAACCAAAAATGTGTATTCTATTTTCCATCTGTTGAAACTGGTTGTGGAGGTGTTTTTCTTTATCTCTTGTATAACTCATTCCTCACAACTCCAGGGGGGAGGCAGTGGGTGTCTTCTGTTAATGGACCAACTGTTAAAACCAGGTAGAGCAGTGTTCTTATCTATTCCACAACCCATCCTCCCTCCAGGTGATATCTTCTGTTAATGGGCTATTAAGGCTAACCACATGACTGATAGCATTACATCATCCCATTGTGAGGAGGGAGCCAACCATTCCTACCTAGATAAAAACTGAGAGTCAGAAACACCAGGGAAGCCTGTTTCCACTGGATTTTCATCTCATCACCATTGGACCTTCACAAGAAGATTACACCATTCTACAGGATCATCTCTGCTCTATCAGAACCACATCTGTCACTCCAGGAGGACTTATTGGGACTGTGTTCCACACCCTGACTGACAGGGTGTCAGGTCGTATTACGACTCTGTCAGGGTTTCAGTGTTTCTAGGATTTTTTCTTGCTTGCCTGGTTTTTCTTCTGTATTACTACATTTGTATTTTTAATATTCCTAGTAAAGAACTGCTATTCCTATCCCCATATCTTTGCCTGAAAGCCCCTTTAATTGCAAAATTATAATTATTTGAAGGGAGGAGTTTACATTCTCCATTCCAAGGGAAGCTCCAGCTTTCCTTTCCCTAGCAGACACCTGTCTTTCCAAACCAAGACAGCATTCTATTCCACACAGGCTTTTTATTTGCTCTTAATACCACACCTAACTGCTGGGCTGACCCTGCCTGGATGCCAGATGCCCACCTGTCACGTTCCAGTGTTGGGAACTGCGAGGAGTTCTTTTAATGATAGATGGTTGGGAACGAAATTAAGCCAAGCAAAGCAAACATTGTATCTGAGAACTGTTTATTGGTAATGAAAAGACAAAATAAAAGGATTTACTCTACTAAAAAGGTCTAGAGAAGACAGAGAAAGAGGAAGGAAAATAAGAGGGAGAGCAAGGAAGACAGAGGGAAAAAGAGGGCTTTACCACAGGAGGTCAGGGAATGCCATCAATGTCCCAAGGGGGGGCTGTGCACACTGCCTGCCTGGGCACAGCTCCCGTGGAGGCAGGTGGCCAGACACAAGGTGAGGGGGGATCAGGCAGGAGGTCCAGGAGCCTGGACAGGGTTTTGGCATGGATCACGGTGGTGGGAAGGCTCAGAGGCGGGCAGGGTTGGATGCAGGTGACTTGGGCAGGGATGCAGAGATGGAGCAGGCAGGGCACTGGTCAGGGACAGAGAGGAAGGACAGACGTGAGGGAAAGCAAGGAACTCCAAAAACAAGTTGAAAAAGCTCCAAATATTGACAGAAGGCAAAGGACAGACCAGCCCTCCAAAGCTTGGGATGCAGTTACTTTTTATGCCCCATGCTCCTCCCCAGGACCACCGCTGACAGGAGACTTTTGGCCCAGTCCAATGTCCCAGTGCAGTCTATTGCTGGAGACCTTTTGCCATCTGACTTGAGCGTGTCTCTGGGGTACAGTGTCTTCGGTGCTCCCTTGCTGCCTGCCTGTCCCATGTCAGACATGAACTGGTGGCCAGGCAAAGTCTCCCCACAGACAAGGGAGATGGCATTGCCCCATCTTCTCCTGGCTGTCTGCTGGACATGGCACGTGTGCAACCCCTCCCCCAAGTGCCTCTGACGTCTAACAAAACTGAATTGTTTCACCACCATAACCATTCTATCACTCCCCTCTTCAGCTGGACAAGCTAAAGAAAATATAACAAAACATAACAAATATCAAAACTGGGTTGAGATAAGGACAGGGAGTGATTGTGCACCAGTTACTGTAACAGGCAAAGCAGACTCGACTTGGGGAAATTAGTTTAATTTATTACCAGTTAAATCAGAACAGGATAATAAGAAATAAAACCCAAATCTAAAAAATATCTTCCCCCTCCCTTCTTCCCAGACTTAATATTTCTGCCTGTTTTTTGTACCTCCATACTCCAGTGGTTCAGGGAAGAATATGGGGAATGGGGGCTATGGTCAGTTAATCGCATGTTGTCTCTGTTGCTCCTTTCTTCTCAAGGAAAGGACTCCTCACACTCTTCCCCTTCTCCAGTGTAGGGTCCATTCCATGGAAAACAGTCCTCTGTGAATTTCTCCAACATGAGTTCTTGGCACAGTCTGCAGTTCTTCAAAATCTCCTCCAGATTTTAGTCCCTCTTACAGGGTGCAGTCTTTCAGGAGCAGACTGCTCCAGGGTGGGTCTCCCATAGGGTCATATGTTCTGCCAGGAGCCTTTTCCATTGTGGGTTCCCTCCTCTGTGTGTCCACAGTTCCTGTCAGGAGCCTGTTCCAGTGTGGGCTGCCCAAAGGACCACAGCCTCCTAAAGCATCCACCTGCTCCCTTGTGGGGTCCTCCACAGGCTGTAGGTGGATATTGGCTAAACAGTGAACCTTCATGGGCTGTGGGGGCACAGCTGCCTTCAACACAGGCTGCTGGGGAATTTCTGCCCTGTCACCTGGAGCATCCACTCCCTCTTCTTCCTCACTGGACCTGGTGTCTGCAGAGTTGTTTCTCTCACTTATTCACTCTCCTCTCTCTGTCTGCAGTTGCTGTTCCACAGTAAATCCCTCCTGAACCCCTGCCCTCCACCTTCTTCTTATATCTGCTGTTCCTGAGGTGCTGCCACCATCACTAATGGGCTCAGGCTTGGCCAGTGGCAGGTCTGTCTTGGAGCTGGCTGGCATTGACTTTTTGTTGGACATGGGGGAAACTTCTATCAGCTACTCATGGAAGTCATCCCTATCACCCTCCTCCATCAGATTGCCACATAATCCCAATACCAAGTGGTTATTAAAATTTTTTCACTTCTCCTGCATCACTGTCCTAAAACTATTTTAATTCCATATACTTAATCTCATTTTTAATTAAAATATCAAGAGCAAAAATAAGTTCAATTATGTTTAAACAATAAGGCTCTGGAAGTAGACTTCTAAAACTGAAGTAATGCAAATGTGGTGGAAAGTTCTAATTTGATAGTTTCCTGTATCTTTTGTTTTTTT
Source organism: Sinosuthora webbiana (assembly GCA_013397395.1). Taxonomy (NCBI): domain Eukaryota; kingdom Metazoa; phylum Chordata; class Aves; order Passeriformes; family Sylviidae; genus Sinosuthora; species Sinosuthora webbiana. Next base: position 205,493 of record VXBN01016493.1, on the reverse strand, counting down.
TTTTTTTTTGCAATCATCAACTAAAAGAGAAAAGCACGGCAACTTCTGTCTTATTTTACAATCTTAGTTTACACTGCTGTGTATCCTGGGCCTTCTATTTCAAATAATTTGCATTGAACCTGTCACCTTAGACAAGGCAACTGGAATAAAACCAGCTTGGCAATAAGGTGTTCTTGTGGTATGTACTTGTTCCATGAAACTTAATGGTTCATAGAGATGAAAAATAAATATAGGCTATAGTCCACAGGGATGAAAAGTTCATCATTCTCTTACCACTTAAATAGTTCTAGCAAAATCAAACTGACAAAGACCAAACACAGATTTCAGAAGGGCAGTGAGTTACATTTTTTCTCCCAAAAGATGTAGTTTTTTGAAGATCGTATTATGAGCATACTGGTTAGAAATTGAATGAAATATAGGCTGTTGTTATCTATTAAATTTTCTTTATAAGGATGATCTTTTGTGCTCATCAGCTTCTTCATTGCTGTTATTTACCTTTATGAGAAAGAAAAGAGAATATCTTCTTCGACCTTTGTGCCTTCCTCAGTTAATTATTTTGCCTCCCACAACCCACAATAAATAAATTTCATGGGAAAGAGCAACCTTCTTAGGAATGCAAGAAATGTTTTTCTTGCATTAACCTCGGTCTGGCTGATTACCTGGCTCAGTTATCACAATGAACATAGAGCAATAACCTAGAATAATTATTTCTGGAGTTGCCTGTAACTGCACTTCTTACTGCAGTAGTTAATGTGGGTAATTTTACAAATAATTAATTCTAGTAACAAGAAGATAAAAATTACAGGTGAATTCTGGAGCAGTAATTGCTATCTGAACATAACAATATAATATCTTCTTATTTTTTTGACCTTCTAGGAGAGGTAGTTTTAGTGGAGAAGAGAAACACAAATCTCATTCAAATTATTGAAACTGGACATTCTTGTTTTCTGGGTTCAGTTGGGCATCTTATTTGCATCCTGACTGTCTGTTGGTAGGAAACTTGACAACTTTGTTAATGTACAGCGCACACACACACACAAACAAAATTCATGTTTCTCAATGCTCATATTTTCACTAAAGCAACTTTAGGTGTGTGGGTCCTATCCACACTCTGAGGGTTCAGAAACGTGGCTGTAATAATAAGCGAGGGGCTGATTGCAGGTTCTTTGAAAAATCAAAAGGGTTTTAATAATTATGTAAAAATAATATGAAATACAAAATAACCAAACCAAGTGCAGCACAGAGATAAACCCCTTGCTGCTACAGCACCTTGAGACGCGAGGATGGGAAAGGGAGAGATTAAAAGCAAAAGGCGAAAAGTGTGGAGTTCTTTTGTTCTCTCTCCTTTGTACCTAATAGCTTAGATGGGCTTTTTAACCCTTGGCCCAATGAGGGTACCAAGTGTCTTTGAGCAACATTTCCAGAGTCCAATCTACACTTCTGGGCTGGCTCTGGGCCAATTGCAAAGAGAAATCCACAGAACCTTTCGGCTAACTTCCTAACATGTCAAAAGGTAAAATGAAACTCTTTCCCTATAAGGGAACACCTGCTAAAGATATAGGGATTGCATTACTACATAGGTGCACAATAAGTGACAAAGCTCAGGTAATGTTCAATCTTGATGAACAGGTGAAACAATGTGGAGTGTAACACATAGTATACTTTCCTCAGAGCTGAAACAAGGCCAAATCCCATAGATCTGCATGTTGGGACACAGGGACAAGTAAAGTTCTGAAACCTCACAATTGTGATAACAATTATTAAATTTGAGATTCTTGATTCAAGATAATGATTGAGCCAGATTTAACCTATTTTGAGTGCTTGGAGGAATAGATATTCTATTACAAAGTTTGGGGTTTTTTCCCTAATTTTTTTTGTAATTTTACTCTGAAATTAGTATTCACTTGGTAATTTTCTTTGTGACAGCACACACACTGTGGTAATGCTAATAGCTCTTAAAATTAATCATAAATGTTTTAATAGCGAGTACTGAAAATAACCATAAAATAGAGCTACATTCTTTGCATTTAAATTAACTGACATTTTCTTTAAAAGCACTGTTTTTTTAATTTATAAATATGCCCTCAATATCTCTTTGTTCTAAAATATGCAGAAGATTTTTTTACAAATATCAAACCATTAAATATTTGGTCTTTGGGGACAGAGGAATGTTTGTAGATTGACAAAATTGTTCTTAATTTACACAATTTTGAATGCATAATTTAACATGACATTTTTTGATTAAATTCTTGGTTATGACAAAAAAATAAATGAATATTTCCCATATTCCTCTTAAAAAAATAGGTAGTCATTTTATTTTTCTCTCTTTTTTTTTTTTTTTTCCATTTAAATCTAAGTCATTATTGTTCCCTCATTGATCCCTAGTAGCTAAAAGTTTGGATTTTTTTCCTTTATTCAGAAGGTAATACATTTTGAAGGGATAGTGAAATATAATACTGTTGCCCCCCAGGGAAGATTATAAACAAAATGGAAGAGCTCAATTACTTTGTCTCAGCCATTTTTCTTAAGGTGCTAATTTGCTAAAGCATTTCTAAATTATTTCATATACTTTGAGTATTGTATTCTGGTATTGGATAAGCTTTTATGAAGAGCTTTAAATATATCACTAGTAAATGTTTACTCAGTGTTTTGTGTTTGATCTTTTTTGTACAATCCTTATACCAAAGCTGGAATTTATTTTCAATGACTACATATAAATGCAACACACGCTCTGTGTCCTAACAGATGCCATCTGTAAAAGCATTTACTTTAAATTAGTGGAATAAGTAATCAAAAGGGCTTTGTACTTAATGCAGAACTTTTGGTGACTATTAAATACTCATTAGAGGGTGTTTTTGCTGTATGACTGTCAAAATCAGCAGGACGTTTATGTTAGATTTCCTGAGTGGGTCAAGATTGAATATGATTTTACAACTTAAATAACATAAATGAATGCAGGTTATTTCAGAATCTCCAGATGTTCCTCAAACTCCCTGCCCCTAAGCAAAACTTACAGCCAATTTAAATTTTGCAACAATATTACTGTGCAGATTTTTGCTTCAAACACTTAACAATTCTCTTGTTACATTCTGCTCATTTGTGCCTCAACCATCATGAAAAACATGAATGCTATTTTATTGGGAGTTTCTCTCTTTCAAACATGTATTAATAGATTGTTCAGATCAGTCTATCAAAAAAAGGCTTTTTGTGGGACAAAAGTTCTTTTCAAAAGTTCCTTACAAAATCTTCATAAATGTTCCTTACAAAATTGGGTTGTCTGTCTATATTTCAGATGTCTTGACTAGTCTTAACTGAACTTAATTTTAAAACTAGGTAACTGCTGAAAGCATGTTCTAAAGGTAAATAGAAGCTTGTAAGTTAGCTGTACAGGCATATGAATTTTCAATACCGTAATAAAGACCTCTATATTCCTATACAAAATTTATGATAAAATTATTTCTTTTTCAGTAAAAGGTACATTTACTTGTTGTTGAGGTTTTTTTTTTTTTTTACCTTGTAGATACTTATCCTAATTTTAACTTTTGAAGGTGGCAACATCTGTTAGTAAGAAAGCAATAAAAATGGATCAAGAATCAACTTGGAAAGTGTAGTAAAACCTGCTTAAAAGCAGCCTTTAAACAAGACACTTTTCTAGACAAACTTTCACTGGAAAAAAAAAAAAAAAATTCAGAGGTTTTGCAATGATAAGATAAAATGGCCTGATCAAAATTATCTTTGAATACCCAGGCTCCAGTATAAAAACTTCAAAACATTAGAGCCTTTTGTAATAAAAGCAGTTTTTAATAGTTTAGCTCCAGGACAAGATGAAGAATTCATGTCAAAAAGAAAATAAACAAGAGAGATAATACCACAGACCATTAACCTTGGTCCCTATGTCAGCTGCAGGTGTTTGGGTCCCAGATCAGGACCTGCAGGAACAGCTCCCACAGTCTTCATTAAAGTATTACTATTTAAGACACGTAAGAAGTCTTACAACTCGATATTCAAGAGATTCAATTATTAAGTTAAAATATGGTTTATTTTAACTAGTGAATGCAAAGAATAATTAAGTCTGTGGAAATGATGAAGACAAGTCAGTTCACTCTAATTTCTGTCTACTATTAGGATAGTCAATGTCCACATTTTTATTCTCTTCATTAGGAACCTGGGATAATTCACTTTGGAGCCAGCCTCTTGCTAACAGCATGGCTAGGCCAGATCTTGAGGACTTTAGCCAGTTCTGAAAATATCTAAGGACAGAACCAATATGACTTCTCCAGGCAATGTACCTTTTTCTTAACTGTTCTTGTGAAAACAGCCCTATCCAGCCTGAAGCACTTTGGTTTAAATTTATGCCTGCTGTCCCTCATCCTGTCACAATGAACCATATGAGGAATGAAATTGTCCTCACAGTCACCTTCTTGCATCAGGGGGGGTGGCTGTGAGGTGCCCCAAAGCCGTTGCTGCACCAGGCTCTACAAACCTCACTCTCCCAGCCTCTCCTTATGGGGAAGCTACTCCAGACTTATCATCTTGGTGTTTTTCCACTAAACTTACTACATACAGTTTGTTGATGTCTTTCTGTACTGGGGGTTCCAAACTGGGCATAGCATGTGTGGGTGCCAGATGAGACAGATAAAAATTTCCTTTGCTCTCTTAGTGATGCTCCTGCTGATGCAGCCCTAGATGCTTTTTCTGCCAGGATTTGCTGAAGGCTCCTGCATGGCTCGCTGCACCCAGTGCCCATTCCCCAGATCTGTTCTTCTGTCAGTCCATGCCAATCCTGATTCTTTTTCAAAGCTCTGCACGTTCTTATTTGAACAATCAAAAAATATCCCAATCTTCCTCCAAAAGAATCCAAACCACATAGAAGTAATGCTACAGACCTAGCCATTTGCCATATAAACTACGGATGGGTACATTCTTTTCTAGAAAAATCCAAAGTTGATTATGACCAGGTTATCCAGCTGACTAGAAATAGAGAACATGCAACACTCATTTTTAAAGTACTTACACTGATCTCTACATTAAAAATAATAATAATAAAAAAGAGTCCTAGGGGCACTGGATTATTTTTACTTATGTTTCCAGAACATTTGGGACTAAACAATGTAAACTTTGCAGCTAAGTCTTTCTGTTTAAAAGGTAATGAAGGAATTTATGAGAATTCAAATAAGAAGTTTGTCCCAAGGGTAGACTCGGTGTGTGTGTCTCTAAAACTGGAATTACAAAAGTTCATTTCATCTTGTTTAGCTACTTTAAGTTGCTCAGGTATCAACCAAGTGCTACTGCTGCACAGATATCTACTGCTGAACAAAATATAAGCAACAAAGCAAACACCTTTAATCAAATAAAAAAAAATTAATATAATTAAAAGAAAATTAAGTACAGAATCAATTTCAATTAGTCTCAGTTGTAGGAGATTTTATACCAGCTCCTAACTGCTTTCTAAATGTCTGTCTTAACAGTGATGTTATAAGATATTATGTGGAAAACACATAAAAACCACAGTATCTATCCTGAATACTGTTACTGGCTGATTAATTGAAACAGGTTGTGGAAGATTGTAATTTTTTCATTCCCTGTGAAACAGATACTTGTAATGGAGAGTAAAGTTATCTTGTGTTTTTTTTCTTCTATTCCTCCAACATTCCTTTCTTGCCTCTCAATATTTGTTTTGTAAAAAATGAAATGAAACAACAAGAAATCACATCCTTAAATATTTATGATTGCTTAGGCCACATATTAAGCCATTTCAACTCAGCTTAAAGGTAATTCTTTCCCATGAGGTTATTAAGTATTAAAGGCTCAATTTATTTGGTTTTTACTATTAATGTTGGAGTCTGAAGAAAAATCATCCTCATTGAACCAAGAAAATAGTTGCTGGTCAGTGCATGGACAGGCCAGACTTGAAGTATGTCATTGAAGTATCCTTCAGAAAACAGAAAGAATGTCTCCATAAACATAGGGACAGGAGCTCTCTGTGGAATATGCATGGAAATATTACATAATCAGATATAAAAGAGCCTTTTATGAAAAGCGGGAGTTTAAATTCCTTTAAGTTCATCTGGGACTCAAACCTGACTAGACCTAAATACACTTAAAGCTCAAAACACAAGACAAAAGTAGTTATCAGTAGTACATAAAACCTAAGTTTTGTGATGGTAGTGGTGGTTTTGATTTTTTTAATCTTTTTTTTTTTTTCTAATTAAATTTACTTCAGAAATCCAATTTTTTTTTTGCAGTCAATATAGCATACTGTTGAAAAAACACAATTTTTAAAATTATTCATCAAGAGTCTACTGCTAAGTGGACAGTTTAACATTCCCCACTCTAACGTATTTCGATTCCTCTGCAAAGAAAATGTTGTTCCAAAATATGGAAGAATAACAAAAATTAATTTGTTTTATCCAAGAACTGTAATTGCCTGTCTTGTTGAACTGAGTTTTCAGTCTTACATTAGTTAAAATCAAGCTTGGTCTGTGCACTATCTAGTACCTGTTTACATATACAGAAGATTTCAACTGATATTTTAAAAATCCTACAGCTACTTGTATATGTATGTTTATGTATGTACAAATGTAAGAGTGATTTGTTGAAAGGGAATTTTATTTGAGCTCCTGTAAAAAGGGTCATAAAAAACTGAAATAAATAAATTTTGAAATAGAGGACACCTTTCTGTACAGATTTTAGCACCAAGTTACCATGATTGACATATTTATTTCTGTGTAGATAATGCCTTTCAAAAATGGCATAATGCAAATATTTTGCACTAAGTAAATATTGTTTCATTTGAGGATAGAAGAAACATACAGTCAACAGGAAAACATACTGGATGTAAAGAAATAACGGAAAACTGAAAGCAAACACCTTTTTTTTTGCATAAATTTTCTCCATATTAAGTCTATTAAACTATTTTTGTTTGGTTTGGTGTTTTTTCCCTTCTTCAGAGGTAGCATGTAAGTCTGAGTAAATGTTTTTGGGCTGTGTGTCACAGTACGTTATCTGAATGAGAACTTCGAAAGAAAAACAACTTTTTTAGTTCTAAACTGCCCACATTTGTGGGGTTTTTCAGTATTAGTTATTGTCATTTTTTACCTGCTTTAACATTATTAGAGAGGTTATTTTCTGAAATATTAATGATGTCCTAATCAATTTGTACTGCTTCAGCAAAAGTAAGTCACTGCAAAATTGAATATTTTGTCAAATATAGGGTACAGGTGGCCAGCCTACACATATTTTTCAAAAGAAGACCAGGTCACTTCTGTGCAGGGCAAGTGTTTGTAGAAAGCATTTCCTTTTCCTGAAAGTGAGATTTAACTGCTAGTTGTCAAAAGTATCATTGCCAGATGAAAAACAACTTCAATAACCTCCCTCCAACTTCCCTCATCTACATTTTTTTAATGTTAAAACTTGTATCAGGGTAATGATTTGAAAGCATATAGAAGTGCCATGCTTGGATAGTACAAATGGAACTTTATATTTCTTTCGGATGCAGGTTTCAGTTCTGAGACTCCACTGAGTCCACCTCTTAGAGCAAGGAAATCTCCACACACAAAATAAATAAATAAATAAATAAATAAATAAATGGAACAAATTATTTAATATTTTTTGTGGCTCCCCAGGATAGATGGTGATGATGATGATGATTGTATATCCTGTTTCAAGAAAGCTGTTGAGCTTTGTTTCAAGGTTTAGTAAGTACTATGCACTCAGATAATAGACACAATGAGGGCAGAAAACAACTTTCTCCTTATTTATTTACAACTTTTTCCTTATCTCTGTCTACTTGTATCTACTTCAATTTTTTCATTCTCAGATATTTCTTCAGAAAACATGATCTCTATTTTTTAATATTTTCATTGAATATTAAAGGGAAAGAAAGAAAGATTTTTAAAGGTTATTCAAACTGTTTTAGCCAAATATTGCCTCATACTTCAGTGACTTATGCCTAGACTAGTTTGCAAAGCATCCTTAGATGGGTAGAATTGACATGACTATGACTCATTTAATCCAAGTCCCTCAGGGAAAAAGTTAAAGAAAAGGATTAGGCAGGAAATATCAGGCCATAGACAAGTAAAAGAACACTATGATACAGGTCTGAAGAAAGGTGAAAATTATTATTTAAATAAATGAAGTTTGAAAAATTCATTTATAAAATTCTCTGAATAGAGGTTCAGTAGCCTCCTGTGTCAGTAAACCAGCTTGATTAATCAAGTACAGGCTCACACATACACACTTTTTTTTT
>VXBN01016493.1:183806-197214 GCA_013397395.1 Sinosuthora webbiana | reverse complement strand
CCCCTCCTAAAGGCAAAGGGTTTCCTGGGCTGTTCTTAGTTAGTTAAATCCAAGAAAACTATCAAGTGAAGTTCAAGAGAATTTTTGTGGAACTAATCCCTTTTTAAGAGAGACTCCTTGTAAAATTTAGAAGGTAAATAGAAAAAGAAAAAGATATTAACTTTTCATTGCATCAGATCTTGATTATTTGCAACACTACAGTCATCTTAAACTTCTGTTTAACATATAATAATTGTGTCATACATACGTGTACATATACTTAACAAAGTTAATCAATGAACTTTTATCATCAAAGTGTGGTTAAGATACATTTATTTAATAAGTAAGATTTATTTTAGTTCCTCTGGTTTTACTTTTTTCTTAAACTTTTTCAAGGATAAGAAATAGAGAAGTCAAAAGGAACTAAATTCTTGAATTGTACTGTGATAAAGAACTTCCTTCATGTGTAACTGTCACAGAACCATAGAATCATTAAGGTCAGAAAAGACCTCCAAAACCGAGTCCAAACATTAACCTGACACTGCCAAGTCCAGAGCTAAACTATATCCCCAAATGCCACATCTACACATCTCTTGAGTACCTGCAGGGACTCCGCCTCTTTCCTGGGTAGTCTGTTCAGTGTTGTTAGTGCATGACAATCCTTTCAGTAAATAAATTTTCCCCAATATCCAATCTAAACCTTATCTAGTGCAACTTGAGGTTGTTCGCTCTCGTCCTTTCACTTGTGACTTGAGAGAAGAGACTGACCCCCAGGTGGCTACATTCTCCTTTATCTTAATTGTAGAGAGCAACAAAGTTTCCCCTGAGCCCCATTTTCTGCAGGCTGAACTCCAGCTCCTTCAGCCACTCCTCATAACACTTATTCTTGGTCACATGGGAAGACAAAAGGACAGAGCTCCAGAAGCCTCCCTTCCTCCTTCTTCCCTTCTCCTCATATGCTGAGCATGGTGCCTTTTGGTATAGGAAATCCCTCTGGTCAGTTAGGGTCAGCTGTCCTGGCTCTGTCCCCTCCCAACTCTTTGTGCACCCCCAGCCTGATCTCTGGTGGGATGAGAGGCAGAAAAAGCCTTGACTCTGCGCAAGTGCTGCTCAACAAAAACTAAAATAGGTTTAACAGCACTGTTTTCATCACAAACCCAAAACATGGCTCCCTACCATGTACTATGAAGAAAATTAACTTTACTCCACCCAAAATTAGTACACTTGATCTTATCCCATTTTATTAGTCTCCAGGAAAAGAAAAGTAACATATGCAACATATATAAGTTGTACTTCAATGGTATAGATGATATTCACATATTTGTATGATGTATTGAACTTTAAATCCCTTTTTTGATTAACACAACTTCTGAATTCCAGAATAGCTATTCACACTTGATAATTTTATATTCACTTTCCAAAAGTGCTCTCTATTATTGGGGGAAAATTTAATAAAATTTAATGTATTTTATTTTCTTTGAGTTTATGTAAATTAATTGGTTCATTATGCTTTTTCTAAAGAGTAAGAACAAATGGATACCAATAAAAAAAGCAATCACTTCTTTCATAATTAAGACTGAAATTCAAAAATATTTCATTCTTGAACTACTCTCCCTAGATTCTAAATATTTTCCCTGTGGCTCAGAAAAATTAATTGTCCAAAGTCAAAAAACAGTTTTGCCATGACAACAAAATAAGTGTTTAGATCTTCTGTCTTCTTCTATATTTTATGTGAAGACTATTTTCAGCCTAATGTTATTGGTGAGATAAAATTTTCTTCCTTTAAAAGATTCTGTATGGCTACAACAACTGCTCACCTATAATTCTGTTTTCTGCTTGATTATTTATGGATTTAATTCAATAGCTGGTTTAAATCAGTTTTACTTCAACTTCCTTAGATTATATTGCCATATGAATGATACTTGAAGTCAGTAGTAAAGGTTCACTGCAACAACGACAGATATTAGAGAAAAATATATGTCAGTTTTGTAATAAAGTTGGTTTAAAATGAATGATGAAGGTATTGTACTTAAAAAAATCTCAGGTCCAAAACTGAAGACTGTATAAACAATCAGCCAAATTGGCTAATCCTCAGTTGAGTGTTGAATGGCTGTAGTGTATGGGAAATATCATCATATCTTCCACTTCTTTTGGTAGAACAACATTCAGTTCTTCTCCTAGTAAATGACACATCTGCACAAAAAGCTGATCAATAGAGCTACAAAACTGTCTCTGATATGCTTCAAGTAATATACCAATTTCTTTTTTTATTCAAAACTACTGCATTCAGGAACAGCTGGGTTTTAGCTTTTTTTTTAAGTCATGACTATAACATCAGCAAATTATTAATAGTATAATAATTGATCTGTCATCAGAAGGCTTAACCTTCTTAAGTTGATGGTGAAACAGATGTCTAGGATCATAAAAACAAAACATATATATATATATATATTTTTTTTTTTTAATAATAAACCATCTGAATGGTTTAGGCCTAACCATTTAGGCCTAGAGCCTAACCCAGGTGTAGATTTAAAAATACAGTGACAAAAAAAGAAAGAAAACAACACTGGCTATCATATAAATCTGCATTATCTTACATTTTTTTAGCTGTTGATTCATTTCTTATAAGCAAACAACCAACTATTTCCTTCCAATTGACCAGGCAGAATATTTAGGTTTCAAAAGCTGTAGCTTCATTTAGAATTTCTTTCTAAACAAAGATTTCTAAGTGTGTGTTTCAGCAGCTGTCTTGTCAGGTTTCTGAAAGAGAAAAATTAAAGCTCTACTATATTTATTCCATGTCTTCTCAGTGAGTGATCTAATATGAGAGTTAATTTTATTTTCTGTTTATCAGGAATAAGGCTTATCAAAGACGCCGTATGTAAGTAATTATGAGAAACTGTCACACAGATGGTGGATAATAATGTGTAGCTGGGAAGGATAATTTCTTCCTTTTGACAAGCAAAGAGAAATGGCATTTGACTTCTCTTCAGAAATGATAACACAGTTCTTGACAGAGATAGTCTGCTTCCATTTTTCTAAGCAATGGAAGTTTAATGTTGGTAATAGTCTGCTTCCATTTCTTCTAAGGAAAGGAGACCTAATATTGGTAATCAACATGTCTTTTGGAGAGCCGTTCATTGCCCCTCTTCACTTTTACATTTTATTAGCTTTCAAATTCCTAAGTGGTTACTCTACCTTTGGGATTGTGGAGTTGAGCTTGTCAGGGAGGAAATGGGCACTGAACTATGTTTACATTGTTTACATTGAGACGACTTAGAGAATGAATATAACTAAACTTATCTTTACTACTGTTCAGACGCCTTTCTTACATATTTTCCTTTCTGGGATATCTGTACAACTTGCAGATCTTTTGGGATATTTGAGCATGTTGGTGTTTCCTGGACTTTATTGATGAAGATCAATAAAAAAGTAAAATTGTAGTCAGCGTGTATGGTCACATGTTCCAATTAATTTGTTTGATGGGGAGCTTGTGTCTAGCGTCTCTGGAGGGGCATAAATCTCTCCCATGGTGAAGACTGAGACAAACCTTTCAGTGACTGTTTTATTCTCGATGACCCAAAGACTCCTGCCAAGCCAAAAATAAGCTTCCTGAAACAAGCAGATTTTAAGCAGGACTGGAATCTTCTCTAAGGAATTTTTGTAATATGAATCAGAAAAGGCACTTTGGGGGACAAAGATTCCAGAAGAAGTTGTACTGGTAACTTGAACATTTTGTCTAAGATTTTTTATGTCACTACTATTTTGAATTTTTGCTTGATTTTGTGTTCCAGGTAAGCAGGTGGTTCCATTTTTGAAATGCATGTCCAGCTTGTTATGAAGAATTAATTTTCAATGTTTGCTTTAACTTAAATAAAACTATGCAGACTTTCTATAGATTTCCAGATTCAGAATGACTCTGATACTTAGAGATGATTTTACCAACTCTGTAATTCCCATTTATGATTCTCATCATCCTAAATTATTCTATGAAATCACTAAGCTACTATTTTTTGTTTCATATTTTCATTTTCAAATACAGGCTTTAGCATATATGTTGTCACTCTGGTTTTAACCATTTCTGGTTAAAAAGAGTCAATACTCTTCCCCTAGGGGAAGGTAGAGGCAGGGAAGTAGTACAGGTAAGGAAGTGAAAGTCAGACACACTGGCCCTCCACATCTTATAGAAGCCTAAAAGAAAATATAAGAGTACAAAACCTCAAGAACACTTACACTACTATTTCTCTCTGTTCAGTCAGTTGTATCAAAGATTCAGGGCCTCACATTGGATTCCTGAGATTTCTTCCAGTATCAGTTTTGTTAACCTAATTTTCCCCAGGAAGTTCCATCCTCCCACTTCTAAAGTGCTTGATGTTCAGAAGGAAGAGAGATATCTGGAAGAGATAAAATAAGATGGATCTTTGCAATTCATTAAATCTATATTTATATTTTATTATGTCATGGTCACTTCTCCTACAATGGTTGAGAGGAAAATATTTGAAAGAGAATTATAAGATTTTCAAAACTTCTAAAATTTGCATAAATCAACCTTGTTGCTGTGGTGAATGCTTATTCAATCAAAGGCAGTAAATCAAAAGGATGGCAAGGGTGAGAATGAGAGTTAAAAAGTGTGTTGTGTCCCAAGCTATGTGTGTAGTTCTGTACACCATGTGTAAGTTCACTAGCAAGCAGAAATTGTTAAATAAGGGAGTAGTTAGTAGAAGGAAAAGGTTATCTTCAATGAATGGTGAACATTACATGTTTAAATGTCAGCCTGGGCTTCAGTGAAGCTTTTGTACTCAGCAAGAGGGCAAACAAATCCCTGACAAATACTGCTAAAAACATGAGATTAGGTGTCACCTGAGAAAAATAGACAAGAAGTTTTCTTACCAAGAAATTAGATGGGGAACACTGAAGTGATAACACTTTAATGAGAAAGAAAAAACTGCCCTTCTCCATAATCTTGTTTTTCTTTGTCTTGTCTGTCTACTTTCTCTCAACGAGAAATCCATGTTTTGCTAAGTCACTTCATTAATCTTTTGAGAGCAAGAATAGAAAGCTCATAGAGCACATGCTGTTGTTTTAGAGTTTCTCAGGTGTGCTGATAAGAGTCCAAGCTAGTGTTTATTCCTGATTATGCAAAACTTGATACAGTCCTTGCAACTGTAAAAAACTGAGTTATGGAAGGACTTCACAATACAGAGTAACATGAATTATATTGTATATTTCTGTAGATACAAACGATGCTATCATCATATGTGGAATATCATATATCATATATCAATAGCATCTTATGTGGATATCATATATCATAAGACATTATGATAGTTGAACTCTGGCCTTCCAAAAATTGTCATTGTGTAATTAACAAGTAGAATATCCCAAAAGGCAGGAGCTATATATAAAATAAGATAATTCTTGGATCTAAGCTTAAATAAGTTAAGGCATTCTTATGTATGTACCATAGCAGAAATTATAGAATCAAAGCATATCCTGAGTTGGAAGAGACCTATAATGATCACAGAATCAGAGATTTAATAGGGTTGGAAAACACCCCTGAGATCATCAAATCCAGCCTATGACAGAAGACAACCTTGTCAACTACACCATGGAGTGCCACGTTCAGTCTATCCTTAAACACTTCCAGGGACAGTGACTCCATCATCTCCCTGAGCAGCCCATTACAATGTCTAATCACCTTTTCTGTGAAGAAATTCTTCTAATGTCCTAAACTTGCCCTGTCACAGATTAAGACTATGTCCTCTCAACTTATTGCTTGTTGCCTGGGAGAAGAGGCTAACCCCTACCTGGCTATAACCTGCTTTCAGGCAGTTGTAGAGAGTGGTAAGGCCACCCCTGAACCTTCTTTTCTCAAGGCTAAACAAATCTACCTCCCTCAGCGGCTCCTCATAGGACTTGTACTCCAGACCCTTCACCATCTGTGTTGCCCTTCTCTGGGTTCCCTTCAGCACGTCAATGTCCTTCCTGGATTGAGCCACCCAGAACTGGTCACAGGGCTCATGCTGTGGCCTCACCAGTGCTGAGTACAAGGGGAAAATCAACGCCTTGGTCCTGCTTGGCCAGACTATTGCTGATACAGGCCTGGATGCCATTGGCCTTCTTGGCCACCTGGGCACAATGACAGCTCATGTTCAGTGGCTGTCAACCAGTGCTCCCAGCTCCTTCTCTGCTGAGTAATTTTCCAGCCACTCTCTCCTCAGTCTATTGTGCTGTATGGGGTTACTTTGGCCAAAGTGCAGAACCTTGAGCTTGGTCTTTTTAATCCTCATACCACTGGTCTCAGCCCATCAATCCAGCTGGTCCAGATCCCTCTGAAGAGCCCTGCTACCTTCAGCAGATTGACAATTCCACTCAGTTTGTTGTCATCCACAAATTTACTAAGGGTAGAATCAATTCTCTCATCCAGATCATCAATAAAGAGATTGTATAGGGCTGGGAATGAGCCCTAGGCAGCACCACTGGTGACCAGAGACAAAATGGATTCACTACCACTTATGGAGCCCAGCCAGCCAGCCAATTCTTTACCTAGTGAGGAGTGAACATGTCCAAGCCGTGGGCTGCCAGCTTTTCCAGGAGTATGCCGTAGAAGATGGTGCCAGTGGTTTTGCTGAAGTCCAGTTAGACAACATCCACAGGTCATTGAGTCCAGCTCCTGGACTCACCACATCCCTGAGAACATTGTCCAAGTACTTGACAGGCTCAGTCATGACCCTGAAGAACCTTTTCCACTGTTCCAGGTCCCAACCACCTTCTAGGTGAAGGACCTTTTCCTGATATCCAATCTAAACCTCTCCTGACACAGCTTCATGCCATTCCCTTGGGTTCTGTCACTGGTCACTACAGAGAGGAGATCAGTGCCTGCCCCTCCACTTCTCCTCACAAGAAAGTTGCAGACTGCAATGATGTCTCTCCACAGTGCCCTCTTCTCTGAGCTGAATAAATGAAGTGACCTCGGCTGCTCCTCATAAACAACCCCTGTAGATCCTTCACCATCTCCATACCCCTTCTTCAGATGCTCTCTAAGAGCATTAGATCCTTCTTATATTGTGGCACACAAAACTGCACACGATCCAGAGAGTTATTTCTGGAAATGCTTTAATGGCCATCTTCTGCTTAGCCACTAACTTTAATGCAATCATCTTATAACAGTTTATAAACAGTGAAAGGAAACACTTGTGAAAATTTGTGAAAAATGGTAGTGCTCACAAGAAATAATAAGTAGTGGATATGGAATATGGACTTCACATAATGACTAAGGAATTTTGCTTCTATTTCTTGCAAATCACAATGTTTTGCAGTAAATGTGAAAAATAGTACAATGTTATAGACACATAACAAAACATGAACAAAACCTCTAAAGGTAAAAGTCTCTTAACACTGTAAGAGTTTTTCTTAATAAGATAAATAGAGGAAGTCACTCAATTACAGCCAAAAGAACAAGCTTAACATGTTTCTCACAAAGAGTAGCTAGACTCAGTAAAAAAGCCGAGTGGATCCTTTGTGTGTATTGTTTACCAAGCAGAAACAAGGCTAATATTCAGCTAGAAATATCAAGAAGTTTTAAATAAAATGGATGAACTGTCAACCAAAGAAAAAACTATTCATAAAATAAATAAGTTACCAGAGCAGAAATTAACAGCCTAACAATTAATTGTGGGAACAGCACTGCATGGAAGTGAAACATGAGTTTCATTGGTTTTTCTACCACAAATTTAGCTGCTGAACATGAGGATTGTTACTTGTTACATTCAGAGATGAATGAATAATTAAAAGACAAAACCAACAATGAATAATTTATTCAATGAATTTGGCTGGGTTATTTTTTCTACAGCCTAATTATCACAACTTTCTTAAATGTATTCATTATGCAAATTAATTCAGCTAATAGTCATTTACATTCTTACGAGATTGGATTTAATTATCTAAAGGGTATGTTGCATCTAGTGTTTTTGACTGGTCAAAAAAAGTCAAACAGAATTGCTTATATCACCTGATTGGATAAATAAATAACCAGTTAGTGAAACTGTACAGCAGTATAATTATCATCATGTATAGCCAAATACAAGCTTTGAAATATACCTTTTAAGCAGTTATGCTGATGTGTCGACTCTCAGACATTTTCTTTCAAGAAACAAAAGGAATTAATTCAAAACTTGAAATAAAATATATTTTTTTAGCTCCAACTCTCCACCTACTTTTTGGAAGCTGACAGGACTTTTTAAGGAAATGAACCTTGTATATTTACCCTGTCACAGTGCTAAGAAACTGTTGCTTACCAGTCTTACAAGCATAACCCTCAAGTAGAGGGACCATTGGTATGACCCAACACAGTTCTAAGAGTTTAGTAACTCAAATTCCAATGCAGTGAAATATGATCCTTTAAAACTGCTGCTTATCATATTACAAAATACGATCCTTTAAAACTTAAAAAAAAAAAAAAAAAAAAAAGGTGTCTTGCTATTACAGTACATGGAAAGGGGTGGAAATTAAAAATATTTCAAGACTTATCTGTCGACGGTTTGCCTTCAGAGCTACCTCTGATTTTCATTAAAGTGCATCTCAAGCATAGTCAAATATGTTGCTACTCATTACTGGCCACAACTTCATTAAGCGATTACCTTATAAAGGTCTACTACACTCATTTGCTGAAATTTCGAGTTTGAGCTTTAACAGTAATGTCTCAGAAACAAATTGTTTGTTCACCCATTGCCAGAAACAAGATGCTTCTCTTTGAGTCTTATAGTTCCCATGACAATTAACGCTGACCTTTGAAAAAATGTTAGAACTTAAACAAAATATTGAAAACATAACCTAATGTTTTGATCTGCTAGACTTTATATTTCTTCCCTATAAATAGAATTATTTACTGGTAATATTGTCATAGTTGCTCTGAGACACCTAACATTTTTTAAGCATATAGAAACACAAGCAATTTTTAAGTTTTTGAAACAGCTAGTGGCAGACACTTTCATAATTCAAAACTCATAATAACATGCATCCAATCTCAAAAACTAACAAGTTCATAAAAAAACCCAACTAATAAAATTTCTGCCAGATGATAAAGTGAGAAGCAAAACAAAACTGATTTCCTGTAATATAGAGCATCAAGTTTCCTTGATTTTCAGTGGTCTAGGGAATTCGGAATTTTTAACGCTGCATGTCATTTGCAGTTAAAAAGTGTTGTGAAGAAAGGCAAAGAATGCCACAGCTGAAACCTTGAGCTCATTTCAGCTGTTAAAGTCTTTTTTAAAGGCAAAACTGTTAAACTGAAGCAGAAAACATTTTACTGCTTTTCACAGTAAAAGCAGATTCTTACTTGATCTGTAAAGTCTTTTTGAGTCTGGGCTAAGAATTAACTTATCTGGTTAGTAGGAAACTAGTCCATGTTGCTGTGGTGTAGGTCACATATAGTTTTCTAAGTGTTCTTAACTCTTCAGAAATTTTGATTCAAATTACCCACACATTTCTAGAAGAGGACATGAAGGCAACTTATCAACACAATATTGGCCATGTCTCATAAATGCAATAGCTGGTAAAACCCAGAGTTTGAGAAAGCAGACACAAGGATCTGTCGTTAACACCTCTGAAGAACTTGTGTTAAGCCAACATTTCTCCACTAATGTGCATTATTGTTTTGCTTTTGTACAATGCACATGAATTTCAAAAGAGATATATGTCACTTGTAGGGTCAATGTTCTCTTAGTCTCTGCCTGATATTAAGTATGACAAACTGTTTTTAAGTTCTTTTTTAATTTTTTTTTTATTTAACTGTATAGCATGTACAAACTACTTATAACCAAAAAAGAGGACTGAATTTTGACTGAATAATACCATCAGAATCCCATAGCAGGACCTACCACTGACCTTAAAAATTCAATGAGCCAGGCAGACTTTACATGCCTGTTTGCCATATACAGTACAAGATGAAAAAAAATAATTTAAAGCATATTAAAGTGTAAAGCTTTATGCTTTTCGGGTTTGATCCTATTTTTAAATGATGCAGAGCAATAGAGAAATCAATAACATATGGACTTACCTGATTGACTCCTTGGCAAACAGCCCCTTGTTTTCAGATATGTTTTTATAGAAATAAATGAGGATGTCTTACAAATGTGCAGTTTACCATTTTAAAATGCAATTTATGAGATTTATTATTTCAGTTTCCAAAAGTAGTTTGTAGGACATAAGGCAGCATTACTTATTCAAAATGTCTACAATTACTCACAATAAATTCAATAAAAGTAATAAAATATGTAGTTTACTTTATATACTTCATAAGCCTTTTCTAGCCTAAAAGTAAAAGGCTTAAAAGGTGACAAAGAATCATTTGGACAACACCAGTGTAGTCTGAAACAGGCCATTGAATGGGTAGTTCAGATTGTCAGCAGTTATGGTGGAAAACACATTAACTTCCAACAACACAATAATGTGACCTTATACTTGCAGAGAAAGTTTCATCTTAAAAGGTATTATAGTATCCTAAAAGATATCATAGACAGTTATTAAGTACATAATTTTGTTTGCCAAGAAATGGACTCAACATCAAATGGAAAACATTGTCATTTAATGAATGGGGCAGAAGATCAGAAGCCAGGAAACTTCAGTTCTGTTGTGGGTTTTGACAGCAGCCTCCTGCATGTTTTTTGACAAGTCATAGATCTCTTGTGGTTTTCCCCTGATCCTTTGCATTTCTGATCTCCTTATAAGGTTCTTATTGCAGAGACTGGATATTTTGATACTGCATACAGCAAGTAGTCAGAGACAGGATTCAGCTTAGTCAGGACCCCTGTTCCACCCCAAAAAAGTGCTGTGAAAAGCAGAGTGAGCTAACTTACATTGAATTTTATGTGTGTGTGTGTGTTTCATTTTTTTGCAGAAAGTCCTGCCAGTTCTTGGTTTAACTAGTGTTTCTGCAGATTGCTACTGGTGTCAATAGTATGGTGAAAAGTAGTCTAAAAGAAAGTTTCTAATGTAAGAAATTTAAACTTAGAAAAGATCTAAAGCTACAAGCTCCGATAGCTCAGGAAAAAAAATCAACACATTATATTATCTCGAGCTACAAGCTTCTATAGCTCGGGGAAAAAAATCAACATTATATTATATTATATTATATCAGATAAAAAAACTTTTTAATTTTATATCCATGTATTATCAAAAAGGGCCAAATTCAGAAGATCATTGAGTAATGAGAGAAAATTACCATTAGAATATCCAGGTGAAAGAAGTCTTCTAAGAGTGTTTTTTTCACTTTTAATTGTTCAAGTAAAATGTTTTTGGATACATTTAAGGCATTTTTAACTATGAATGTCTCCTAGGTTATAAGGCTTCCCAGAAGAAAAAGAAGATACTCACTGAAGCCATTATTACCTTGTGCTCTATGTACTAGATGATTTCTTAGCAGTTTAGGAGCTGCATTTGGCACATGAGAGGAAATGATAAGGTATCGTAAGAGTAACACATATAATTTATGCTCAGTATTATTATGTATTATGATCTCTTTAGAACAATATAAAATGACAAATAGAAAGAGTCTGAAGTGGTTGCATGATTATTCAGAAACATCTTCAGACTTGAAAAATATAGATTATGTCAATAGGTGTATCTTGGCTCTGCTTTCCCCCAAAATGATGCTGTATCACAGGAAAGGCTATCTTACTTCAAATGCATTCTTGTTGCCAGGGCCTGAATATGAGACATTTCATTTATTGTTTTAATTACAGGATGAGATGTGAAATATTTTTGTAGCTGGAGAGGAAAAAGAGTAAGGTGACTCCTTGCTCTTAGAAAAATACAATACATGGAAAACAAGCCCAAATGAACACAAATCACAGAATACACTGCATAAAGAATGATAAAATGCTACAGTTCCACCTAGATTAATATAAAAGTACTTGGAGGGGAAAAAAAAAACCACAAAAAACCCCAACAAAAAAACAAACAAACAAACAAACAAAACCCCAAAACAAACCACAACCAAAAAAACAAAATGAAACCAAACACAAACCCAGCAATAAATGGAAGAACATATTAACTTCAGAAGAAGCAATTGGGTAGATGAAAGACAAAAAGGATTGGAAGACTTTTATTTATTAATGATATATTTGTTTGGGTTTGGCCTTGATAGCTATGCATTTTAACTACAATACCATCTTTTGACAAAAATTAGGAATTACATTATCTTATTTCAAAATTCATAGATATTTATATTAGAGTTATAGTTTAATTGATGTCATTCATTTAATCATCATCTTCAATTAATTAATTTTCTCATGATCCGTAGGAAGTATGGTGTTCTCAAATTGAATTTATATATATAGGGTGCTTGCATTATGTAGATTAGAGGAATAGATTTTATTTTGCTGGGGAGAAATGTTTAATTATTGTGTTTTAGAGATCAGTAGAAAAAATGTAACTATTAAATTCATTAATTTAAGCAAATTTAAATAGAATTTAAAGCGATTGGGGGGACACAGAAAATTGAGAAGTGGAAGTTGCAGCATTAATGCCTAAAGCTATGTGTAGGATAAGCTTCTAGCTGGCTAAGATCAGGATTAGTAAGTTAAACAGTACATGTGACACTGCCATACATTTCTGATCATGAAGAATTAAATGACACCTTCTTCAGACAACCAGAAGAAACCTCACATTTACACGCCTGGCTCCTTGTGAGGGACTGCAACAACCCCATTATTTGCAGGAGGGACAACACAGCAGGGCACAAATATCCAGGGGGTTTCACAAGTGATGGTGGAGCCAACACAAAGAAGTAGTCTTCTTGACCTCCTACTATATAAATATAGTACAATATTGTGATGGTTTACAGTATGCTCACTTTCCCACTTTCCCCTGGTGATAAGTTAAACCAAAAAATTTTATTTCATGAGCAGCAGTTAACACCTGCACAGTACCTGCCAAGTGTTGTCATGGATATAAATAGTAAAATTTCCCAGATAGAGAGGGGTTTTTTTTCTGTAATAAATAAATTAAAAGTCATTTTCATCTTGGAAAATAGCATTATTGTATGCAATAGTTATTGTGAATTTAAAGACAGACATGATTTTTTTCCCACCAGATTTGATTTTTACACATAATTTTTTTAGCAATTGGGATCATGGATTGTAAATTTCCCATCTTCCAATATTTTTTGTCAAAACACGTAAAAAGTAAAAGGTTACATTCATTTACTAACAAAAAGATTTATAAACAAAGACATATGAATTCACTAATGTCTTAAAATTGGACCCTGAAGAAATAAATGTCTAGTTAGCTAAGAAATATACACAAGCTTGTTCAGGGTATGTTTTAGTACTTCATTAGTGCTCTGATCACTGCTCCTACTCTCTTTGGCAGCACTCTTTCTTTTTTTTTTTTTTTTTTTTTTTTTTTTTTTTTCAATTTTCTTCCACTT
>VXBN01016493.1:163902-178631 GCA_013397395.1 Sinosuthora webbiana | reverse complement strand
AAAAAAAAAAAAAAAAAAAAAGTAGGAATGTAGAAGTCAGTCAGATAAGCAGTGGATCAAAAGGAGCTGTATGAGATGTAGCCATCATGAGATTTTTCTGTATCTTCAGATATATATTTTTGTTCTTACAGTACTGTGATAAAAATATTTTAAAATTCAGTGGAGTATATTTCAAATGTAACCTACTTGATAGTATCTAGCAGTAGCTACCAGATCAACTGAATGTATAGGTAAACTTCTGAAACATTTCAGCCACAGTATATTTAATCTACATTCAGAGACATTGTCAAACACAACAATAAAAAATAAAATTATTAAGATAATTATATAACTATCTGCCTGCCTACTGTTTAGGCATCATGTCAGAATATACTGTCCATATAAAATACCTAATTCAAGAAACCAAGCACCATTACTATGTTCCAAATATATTTTAGAAATATTTTCACATCTTGCATGCTAAACTCAGCTTAATTTCCCCTGCTTAATATGTCTTAAATTGGTACTTAATTATCCAATTCTGTGGTAAAAACCTGAATGGAAAATAAATGAAAATATCATAGTCTTCTAGAGTAAAGACAAGCAAGAAATTATTTCCACAACTTCTGAGAGTGGTTAATTCCCACATCCCTGTTAACATCATGTGGCATTAACATTTCATGGGTTTAACTTTCTGACATAAATATTTTGAATCAGATAACTTGTATCAGCAACAAACAGAAGTGTAAGTAAGTGAGAAAAATGAAAAAAAACCCAGAAAACTCATCTTTTAAAAATGAAAAAAAAAAAACAAAAAAAAACCAAAAAAACAGAAAACTCATCTTTTAAAATATTGAATGGTTTCAGGCTTTTTTGAGGGGTGTGAATTTTAAGACTTTACTCAGTAATGACACTGATGCAGATCTCAGTTGGAAATGTCATTGTTGTGGTTAATTGATAGCCATAATCTACTTCAGGGAAGCATATGATTTTAAATGGAAAAGTCATAGACAGAGACCAATTACTACCATGGTAAATGATGAGCAATTTCAATATCAAATGTCATTCAGGGTCTTATTATGTCATGCCCTTTCTTTTTTCTTCTTCCCTATCCTCCCAAGCCTATCCCCGTTTCAGTCTTTCANAGCCAACAAAGTTATCAAATTAAAATATATTTTTAAAAAAAAAAAAAAAAAAAAAAAAAAAAAAAAAAAAAAAAAAAAATCATTATTCTGTACAATTTAAAACACATTATAGCTTAATTCATTGAAATTAACAAAATGACACCAAAGATGAAGAGAAAGCAGCCTTCTAAAGAGTCAGCAAAGGTGTACAGGGCTGGCTGTGAATGCGAACACTGAATGGTGGGCGGAAACACGCAGTGCTCAATAAGTGGCATCTGAGACCAGGGCCATGCTTGCTGTGTACCTGTGTGCACACAGAGGTGTCAGCAGGCAAGGAGCTTGTGTTCCATGTGGATCCAGCCTGCAGCATTTCAGCTTTTGTTCAAGGGGTGTTGGACACCACATGATTGGTAATGGAGTTTATGAAAGGTCTCAAAGAAGAACAGACAAAACCTCTCAAACAAAAACATACTGGATAACTTCTTGTTTCCTTTGGATTTTTGTGAGATGTCCTGTGTTTTCCAGAGTGTCCTACTGGGGACAGTGTGGTGCTAGAATCCATCAGTAGGGCTCCTCTTGCAGGATCAGGGCCCTATTTTATAAATTTAAATTGGTAATATTTATTTACTTACAAATCAGCATTTAACTGACATTACAGCAGGCACTATGCAAGTGTTTATTAAATATCAATTAATTGATATAAAAATCAGATAGATTGAAGGTTGTATAAAATAAATACATTTTAGATCATATTAAATGATTTAATAAGCAACGTACTTGTGCTTATTCTATTCAACATGTATTACCTTTGTAAATGCTTTACAAGCTGGTGAAGATGGATGATGGATTATCAAGGTATCACCTTTTACGTATTTTTTGATTCTGAATCTTGTTTTTCTGAAACACATAACTCATGACAGATTTGGGCCGTGTAAAAAAGGTAACATACTTTTTAGATCTGACTTACAAATAACAGACTGATAGATTTAAAAGCATGCACATAAGAAATGAAGAAAGGTTTTATTTTACACATTTTTTATCTCTTCTATTATTCTCTTTTTGCAAGTGCTTAAGGCTGAAATTTGCACCAAAAGTATAAAAAATATGGAGTGAGCCAAAGTTAGTAGCACATATAAAATGGAAGACAGGCAAAGAGTAAGCATACTTTGCTTGTACTAAAATAATATGTGTATTGAGGCTCAAAATCTGGCTTCATTTGCATTTTTTAAAAATTCGCATTCCTTTAAATCTGTCATAAATTGTCTTGTGTTTAAATGTATTAGAACCTCAAGATATACCTTTGATTATATCCCAATTGGCAGCATAATTGGAGAACTTGAGCTCAAAAAATTCCTTTAAGTCATTTATCTCTAATAACTGTAAATAAGATGGGCAGAGGTTTTGAGGAGAGTCAAGTGCTGAATGAAATTACACAAACCATAATATTTTGGGAGGAGTTTTACCTCAGCCAAATATAGTTCATAACACAAATACTGTTTATATTGCACTCTTTGACCTTGTATTTCATATAAATCAATCAAGTGATTGGAAATTTAAAATGGAAATTCTGCACGACTAATATTAACACTCTCTGAGTCTCATTGCTCTCCTCCACTTTCAAAAGTGGGTCTTGCAGCGTGTGACCTGACTGGTTGTCAGGTCACACAATCAGGAAAATGCTGAGTCTTCATTAATATTTCCTCCAAAGATGATTTTGTGAAGCGTGCCATTTAACACCAATATTTTAAAATTTTTTTGGTTTTACCTCTCAAAAGCATTTATGACTGCCACCTGTCCCTGAACACTTTCCTTTTCCTGTGTCCAAAACCAAAGTTTCTTAGGTCATTTTGTCTTACAGACAGTTCTTATTAGATAAACCTATTAACTGTCATGGTATGCAGGGTTAGTTTGATCATAGAAGATCAATTATTTTCTATACAACATCTGGTTTCACATTAAGTGTTTATAGGAGTAGCATGGGTTTGCCAGGGTTCCCAGGAAATAAAGGATAAAAGTGAAACCCTTAGGCCTTCTCTCCCAAAATTCTTTGAATATTCAAAGAGCAGAATGACAAGATGGTGTACATAAGTTATTCTTACACTGTTTGTTGTTTTAGGTGTCAGCTACTTTTCTCGTCCTGCTTATTTCTTCCTCCAAAACATACTTGTTTTTCATTTCCAGATACTACCTTCTACTACATCCATTAAGTTATTTCTCTTCAAGTTCAGTTGGTTTTGTGTGGTTTAGGATGTTTCTTGGTTTGTTTTGGTTCAGTTCGGTTTGGTTTGGTTTGGTTGGGGTTGGGGTTTTGATTTACTATCTTCGCTATCCCTTACTATGGTGAAGTTTGTTTATTTCAGTAAGGAGATTGGAGTGTATCCAAAAGTAATCCCAAGGATATTAATTTAAAGTTGAAAACATTTTTTTCCTATAGGTCGCACTCTCATCAGGAGTAAGAAATTATTCAGTATAATGATCTGGACTAGGTAGAAACAGCTGATGTTTCAATGCCCTTCATTTGCTAATACAAAATAACTTCTACAAAAACCTATTAATATATAAATAAAATGTACCATCACAATAATTAGAATGAAATAGAGGGTGTTTTAAACACTTAACTAATAATTTCAATATCTGGATGATGTTAACAAACACTTTATCATATTCCACCATGGTACCCTAATTAGTCTAACACTTATATTTATTTTCCAGCAGTGAATGATGAAACATTGCAGAAGCAGATGTTACGCCATGTAACTTGGCTACAATAAAGTGTTGCATTTTCATGTGTGCTTTTGTGTTTCTAGTGATGTAGCAATACTTTTAAATTTATGGCCTCCATCTCAAATGAACAACATCCACTAACAACGCTGAAAAACCATTTTGTTACTTTTGCCTACATATTGGAACCTATTCACTGACGTTTGGTTAATATGCCCTGTGTCCATCGGACATTCATAAAATCACAAGATGTCAAGAAGGAATGTTTATAAACTAATTTGCATTACTTATGATTTGTGCCTGTGCAAGAGGGAACACATCCATATTTAATCTAGGGGGGATAGAAGGGGAGAAACTGGGGGTAGGCGTTATTATTGGCTCAATTCCACACATACCAAATGTGAATACTTATGTTCTTCCCACAAAGCAATAATTTCTTCACATACTGTAGACTTTATTCTTTTACCAGGTTCCAGATAGCAGACAGCTCTTGTTTTTCACTTATGTTTTCCTTTTAACAACAGTCATTAATTTACTGATATGCTGTCTATCAGAACCACATCATCTTGATTAGAGCTGTTATCCTAATCAAAAGGCTGATAATTAAGACTATCCATCTGTAGAGTTCCAAGTGCTAAGATGAGCTGAAGATCCTAATTAAGATTATTTAGGTGTTACTTAAATGCCATCATTTGATTCAGCTAATCATACCAGCAGGTACCTTAGATTTGCATTAATGTTCTGCTGAAGCCAGCAGCTCTTTAAACAGATCAAAAATGTAGATTACAGACACCATTTTCAAACATCTTTATATCAATATAACACTGAAACAATGCATTAAAGTAAATGGAATATTGGAAGAAAGAGGCAATTTCAGTGGTTCTCAGTCTACTTTATGATAATCAGTAGAGTATTTAAAATAACTAATTTGTTTACTGAGTTTGTGTGTCATAGCAGCTTCAAGCTTAAGTTTTCACTAATGCTTTGTATATATACTGTATGGATGACTTTCAATTTAATGTGTATTTTTCTAGCCCAAATTAAATGGTACAGTGTGGGGGAGTTCATTAGTTCCTGCCAATAAATTATTAGATACGTAGTCTGCAAATAAGTTATTGAAGAAGTCATAATACTTACCTAATAAGGATTATGAAGCTGAAATTCTCAGTCATGATTTTGTGTTTAAAAGGGAGCTGTGTTAAAATCTTTTTCTTTTTTTTTTCCTCCTTCATCCAAAAGGTAAATCTATTTTTATCAGAATTTTGGTACATTATGATTTTATAATCAAAGCAATTAACTTTATCTTTCAAGTTTAACCTGTAGATAAACCAGTTTCTGGGAAAGATAGCAATCAATACTACTGTTAGTAATGTACAGTCCAAGATCTCCATGCAGGAGTGTTCTTTTTCTGCCTGAAGATATAAGTGACAATCAACATAAAACAGACTAAAGCCTGTAAATATGTTTTATGAGAGATCTTTCCTCAAAAAGCAAGGTACTTTGCTCTCAAAGTTCACACATATAATAGGTTGGACATAAAAGAGGCTATGAGTGCACTTCAGAGAGGTCAGCCCCTTAAAAGATGGTTACCATAACAGCTTTAAATATAAATAAATAAATCTATTCAAATACATGTTTTATCTAAGACTCTATTCACCCATAGTAGAGTAAAAGAAGAGGACATCTTTCTTCTCTCTAACTGCCTAATGAAGGTTGAGCCAGGCTCTGCTGAAGATACATTCTGCTTGGGGGAAAGGTAATGGACGCAAAGAAACTCTAATCAGGCACCATAAAAGCATTCACTCAGAGTGTTTGTTACCAAACATTCCACCCTTGGCTGTATGCAGAATTTGACTTAACAAGATCCCGAGCTGGACACTCTTTGACCAGAAATTCACTAATTCAGTCTATCGGACACAGCCCCTTTAAAAACTAGAGGATGGTTTAATCTCTGGAGGTGAATCATTAGATATAGAAAGTGTCTAGGCTGAGAGGTCTTCTAAATGTCTGAAGTGAAGAGAATCACATCCTTTTAGTCTCATTCTGTTTTTCAGAGTCATATTACTATTACAGGATTTGTTCTGGAGGATAAAACATTCCTGTACACATGAAGTACTCTCCAGTCCAACCAAGTACTTAAGCATGGAGATAACTCAATCACATTGCTGAACTTTCTTTAAAGGAGAATTTGCCTGAAGATAAATTGGAATTTACTACCTAGTTCCAAAAAGTGCTTGAGATTCCAGAGCTGTTTAAGAATAATATGATATCAGTAGTGTAAAATACTGGTCCAGTTCACAGAATACAGGTATAGGTTTTGGGCATAAAAACTAACCCAAAACCATAGTTTCTGGGTTATATGCTTATCATTAATCTGTAAAAGTGAACATTCAGTTTATGAGTTTAATGTTTTTAAGGTTCCTTCAGGAAAACTAGACTTAACAATCACATCATATAGAGAGGAAGAAAGAAGAATATGAGAGTGATGTCTAGGAGAGAGGGTTATATTAATTTGGAACTCTTACCTTCGTATTTTCTTGCTATGAAATGTTAATTTTACCTTTAGGTCTGAGGCTCTACCCTATATTTTTCACTATTTTTGATGGTTTTACAAAGAACTTTGCTTGCAAGCTTCTGATGCTATTCTTAATTTTATGTTAACAGATTCCATTATCTAAAATATGCCCAGCACCGATGGGAGATGGACAGAAATTTTTGAAGAAATTATAGCAATTACACCGAAAGAACAAAGATATTACAGTGTATTTTAGTGGTTACATTTAAGATGTGAATCATCTTTAAAAAAATCCCTTTTCTTATATTCTGTTTTATTTGCATATAAACAGACATATTCACACTGAATTTGCATAGAAATAGATGCATTCAAAACATCTTTACAGCAATCATGAAATCACAGAAGTTACAGATGTAACAGTGTTATTAGTTCTGATTATTTAAACTGGGCATCTATTTTTCTGAGTGATTTTTGGGACAGTTACACACCATTCTGCACCTGCAGATTCAGACAATGAATTTAAATATTTAATTTAGATTCTGCACACACAGCAGGTGGTAATGCCCAAGTTTTCCAGACTGCACTTAGGTTAGGAGAGAATTTCTAGAGCATTCAACATAAGTGATCTATGCATTTAATTTTAGGGTCTCTGAATATTGGGAACAATTGGCAATCAACACTGATGGAAAGTATCTCTTACAGTTTTAACTCTTGCCTTATGCTCAAGAGGACACATTCCATATCAGGAGCTTAAAATTTTGCTTTAAATATTCCAGCAGTAGTATCAGACACACTACACTACAGTCTGTTAAAAAGTAGTCCAGGCTGAGAGCTAAGACAAGTACGCCTTGCATACCAATGTCTCACAGCGTACAACTATTTCCTAAATTTTTAATATTTAGAGGTTTTAATAATGTATTTATTTTAAAATTATCTCCCTAGTTTCCATTTGCTTTAAATAAGACCTCTGTGGAGAAATGGGTAACATGAAGGTGATCTTCAGATGTAAGAGTTATAGATATTGAATCACCAGGTCCATAACATTACAACTTGTCTTTCTAGTATTATTTTCATGGGTGGATAGCAGATAGATTTATTATTTTTCTTCATACCTGGACAGAAAACAGCATGCTTATAACAAGCTATCTGAACATTTTACTCAGACCGCTTTTCAACTTAAAATGCAGTAAATTCTGGGATGAACAAAGCCAATATGAAGGAAAAGATATTTTTATTCCAATAGTCCTTAGTAACATCTTTGCCAGTTAACAAGTTTTATAAATTGATGGAAAAATTTCACTCTAAACAAAGTCATGATTTTGCTCAAGGTCAAGAAAGAGCAATCTTTCTAATTTTTCCTTTACGTTTACTATAAATTCTCACTTTTCTGAAGGGACACTGCTCTCCCATAGAAATGATGAACTGTAAAGTGTTTTATTTTGTGCTCCAAGGAAACAGAATTCTCTCAAAGTGTTTGACCTAACAATAGAGCTTTCTTTAAACAGTGAGACCTAACCAGAGACTTCTATTGACTGGTGCTAAAGAATCTTCTAAAAATAAAATGTCGATTGACTGTACCTGGGTACTTCCTAACAAATGCCTAAAACACTTTTAATGTTATATTTTAAGATTATGGGTTTAAGCAATATTTCCTGTTCTGATATTTTATTCATGCTGTTACTGCTAAGTTGATTAGCTGTCACTATAATTTCTTTTTGGAACAAATTTCTTTAATTACAATTTCATCTTTCTGCAGTTTTTATCAGTCTGAAGCCATAAACCTGTTATTGTTTTTACTACACTGGTGTGACAGTGGAAATTAAATAAACTGTTTGCAAAAGTACGTATTCAGTGGAAAACTGCAGCAGGTGGACCTTCAACCACAAATTTCAGAAATTCATGTGTGTAAGACTTAAGAAAATGGACTCTTGAAACTGATGGAAGTACATATAAATTAGAACGCAAGAAATGTTCCTGATGTGGGACCATATATTTAGTCCTTCTTTCAGAAGTGTTATCAGGATATGCTATTTAAAACTAATATACAAGCCTGTTTACAGCAGTCTATTTCCCTTGTAAATTCTATTATCCACAGTCATTACATTAAGGTGTTATAAGGTACATTCCTATGCATTTGCTTTAACATCCATCTCTGGACTTGTTATATGTGAACTTGTCTAAACCACTTTAAAAACTGGTAATATAATTTTCACCCACAAATTACTGTAGCAATAAATTCCAGAATTGTGTTGCCTCATGTTTTAAAGTACTTTTAAAATGTTTATCTTGAACTAGCTTCAATGACAGCCCCCTATGCTTATTAGCATGGGATTTGGCAAATAACTTTTCTGTATCAATTTATGCACTAAATTCCTGGTCTTTTGAAATCTTCCTAATTAGCCGTCTCCTTTTCAAATTAGCATCCTAGCCTTTTCAAATTCTCCTTAAAATGTAGATGTTCTGTTCCAAATAATATAAAATCCATTCCTCAGGATCCATAGTTTTTTCAATCAAACAATTAAATATCACTTTATAGGGATCAGGGGCTGATGACCATCTGCAAGCTGAAGGGAGCTAGTCCTTCCTACAAATTATGTATTTTTCTAAGAAAACTAAACTTTGGTCTGAGGGCTCAGATCTATAAGGGACTTGCTGAATTCAACAACTGGAGATGCACAGCTGCAGCAGCTCCATGCCCCTAGGTTGAACCAGGAGTGAGAGTAAGGAGGTGTTCCTCATGGACACAACACAAACATTTGGACATGGCCAGACAAGTGGCCTTTGTTGCCACCTGTGTTCATGCAGTCTGTTCTCTTAGCTCCTTATCTCTCAATTTGGCCACACCTGTCTTCCTAACCCACCTTGATACTGTTATTACCCCATGTTTTGTTCATTGTGCATCCAGTAAGATGTCTCATACCTATGTAGGCAGTAACACCCCTCTGTTCAAAAGATGCTCCAGAGAGCTGCTGCATATGATGGTGGTTCAGCCCATGGGGTTGGAGGCTCCCAGAGATAGCTCCAGGAGCGGAGATGTTGGGGTCTTGTGTCTCTGGTTGGATTACTGGGTGGCGTCCATCTGCTGTCATACCTCTCTACTCTGTTATGTATCTGGAGAAGCTTTTGATGAGCTGGTGGCTCTCCTGTGTGAATGAAGAAATCTTTAATGGCTCCTCTGTGGTGAGCATGGAATAGCCAGGGATGGCTACTGCTTGTGTCCCTACCTGCCTTTTCCCCTCTGTGCTCCTTTATGTGTTGAGTAGAGCTTTTTTATTAACATAGCCTAGCAAGGACCTTAAAGATTTTCTTACACCACAATAACGTAAGATATTAGATGCCAGAATATCTTTTGGAATCTCAGAGCCATTCACCGCTTGTAATGGCTTGTAAATCCTTGAGTCAGCACATCTCAAATTTCATGAACCTTTCTCTATGCCAGTGATATTTCTGAATTTTATGAGTAAATATATTGAAAAACCTTTGTAATTGAAAAAAGAGTACTCTTATAATTCTATTTGTTAATGAATATTTTTTCAATTAGGTTATAATCAGCACTAAACTTTGTTATGCACCCAAACAACACATCTTGCTACTTCAAACTAAAATCTAGATAAATTTTCTAAATCTTATCTAAAGCATATCAAATATTTCCTGACAGTTTGTCATATCCTATACAAGTTCATTCAAACACAGAGGGATTAGTGCCAAAAATACAGGAATATAGTTGGTTTAGTTTGATATTTTTTAGTTAGTAATATAATATTTTCCTTGTTTTTGCAGGCTTACTAGCGCAAGACAAATATATTAAAGACACTTGAGATGCCAGTTTTCCTATTATTCAATCTTTTTCTGCAAATATTCATGATGTATTTTATTCGTAGAATGTGGAAAATCTGTTGCAATCTCCACCAAGAAGATACAACTAGTCCTCGATTACCTAACTCTCAGAAAGATCATTTCATCAGGGAAAAAACAACCAAACTAACTAAAAAACCAACCAAACCCCCCAAAAAAACAAACAAAAAAATTCCAAAAAAACAAAAAGAAACAAAACAAAACAAAAACAAAACAAACAAACAAAAACCAACAAAAACAAACAAACAAACTTATAAAGTTTGAGGTAGTTTTAGTTTAGAGCAATGAGGACATGTGAACTAAATGACATAGTACCCTGATATATTCCAATATTCTGATTTACTTTTTCCCTCCTCATCACTTTATTCTTCATGAGATTGAAATAAAAATGAATCTCAATAATTCAGTTCCTTAAACAGTCTATCCTATCATTTTTCAAAGTAATACTTTTGTCCCAGTGTTTATTACTGAGCTATCATTTAGGAGAATTTGTTTTACTCACACTTTCAGAATTTCAGACTTCACAGGCTTCTCCAACATGGTACTACAATTACAAAACCCATTAGAGAGAATATAATTGCTGTTAGTGCACAATGTTTGTAATATATATTAGGCATCAGATTACCAAAAGGCATACATATTTAATGAACTAACTCTGAATACAAGGTTACTAATGATTAATAGCCTGAAAGGACACAAAAAGCAACATGCATTTTCCCCAAGCCATTATATGCTGCTAAACACATCTCAGAAATTATGGGTGAGGAAGTAATCTGATGGGGCAGTGAAAGTCAAAGGAGAGAAACAAAGTGTTTCATGAAATTATATCTCAAGGAAGATATTCTGTGCAGTATAATTTCAACACTAGATTACCATGAAACTTAATGAATCGCAATGTAATGCTTTTAGTTAAACTAATGATAATTGTCTGCATGATCTTAAAGACACTTTTTTCACAGATTTCCTGCAGAGTTTTAAGTGCAGAGATGAAAAAACAGTTTGGGTGCTCAGTGTGGAATACCCAAATGTCATAGGGTCTGACTGCAATCTGCTTTTATTTTGAATGGGGAGAGTAGAAATCTGGTTTTATATTCTTTCTAAAAGATACACATTAGAAAATGGTTAAACTTGATCACCATGGTGGAAGATAGTTAAATCATGTGTGGTCTGTTACTTTCCTTACCAAAACCTGAACATACTTAAATAAGCCTGGGCACTTGGTAACCAGTACTAGTTCCACATTTGAAATCCTTGGATGCCAGTACCTTTGGATCCTTTCTCTTCTTTACCGCTGTGATTGCAGGAGGTAGAGGGGGAAGTAAAATTGAAAAATAGCAGTGAGAATGAAGTAGTTTTCTATGTTTCCTGGAAACTTTTATTGAAAGCAAGGACTATGTTGAACTAAACTAAATGTCAGGATGGATAGAATATTCAGTAGTATGTAACAGCAGGATAGGAAGACACACTTGGACTGTGTTTCATTAACATCCCTGTGGCACTGGATGAGACTATGAGTTTCTGATGGTGCTATTTTACTCTTACTTACCCATTTGTGGTGTTATTGAGCTACATTCAGAATGGAATGGCTGGGAAAATGTATTAAATGTGAATTACTAGGATAACATCTTAAATGTAGTGATATTTCATGTTTTTTTAGGTTCTTGTACAGTTCCTGACTTGCAGTCACCCTGACAAGAGAAATCTATCATCTGCATACACCAGGTTATTTCACAAAACAAGAAGACAGACATAAAAAATGATCTTGATAGTTCTGGAAAATCCATTATGTAAAACCACTCATAGAATATACTAGCAAAATGGGTCATTAAAGGAGTGGTATAAACAGTTTTGGAAAGCTAATCTCTCATCTAAGAAGAAACAGGTCTAATATACTTGATACAGAGCAAATATAAACAAAGCAGTCTGGCCTTCAGTCTTATGTGCTATAGGAAAACCAAACTGAGGTGCAACAAAGATTACAATGCAATTAATAACTGTGACTTGAGAAAACAGTAACTCTGACTGGTTGCCAGAGTTATATATTTGTTCTCCATGCACAGGAAGGAGTTCTGTCAGGTGATCTGTTAATCAAAGTGACAGGTCCTGCTTCCCTTCTCGCTGACATTAATGTTGATGCATTTCTTTTCTGATATTTCATGTGTTTCTGCATGCCACAGATAAGAGTTTGCCCACAAATTCAGAGCTTTTTCTTGCATATCATCTGGGTGATAAGCATTTAGGCTTTCTTTGCAGAGGGAAAGCTGATTCTTGTTGATAGTACGTAAGATAAATGAGGCAAAAAAGTAAGCATTAGTGAAAGGTTCTTTGTTTTTAAGCAGACATTCCATTGACCATGTAGCCAAATATAAATAAATAGCAAAAAAGAAAATTCTTTCATTTACCACCATGTCAATTTTAATGACAAAAAGATATTTAACATTTGCCTTTATATGCTATGGACAGCAGTGGATGAATCATTGTCTTTCCAAGGCTTCTGTATCATTGCAAAATACAGCTGTTACTAACTTTTGGGGTTTTTGAATTTTATCTTTCCTTACTTGTAGGTACACATGTATAACATACACAAACAAGTAGGATTCAGGGATAAGGTGCAATCTTAAAAATTGAACCATTAAGTTTATTATAACATGGTACTGAGTTTATGGGAGAACAGAATATTAAGCATTGTAGAGTTTCAGGTAAAACCATTAAAATAATGGATGCTTTACTTTTATATAAAATAGCACATTGTCCAGCCAGTAGCCAAGCCCAATGAAGCTGTTTGCTCATTCCCCCACCAGCAGGGTCAGGAAGAGAACTGAAAGAGTAAAGCTAGAAAACTCAGGTTGAGATAAAAACAGTTTAACAGGAAGAGCAAAAGCCATACACACAAGCAAGGAAAACAAGGATTTAATTCACTGCTTTCCATGTGCAGTAAGATGTTCAGCCATCTCCGGGAGGGCTGGGCCCCATCATACATAATAGTTAGTTGCAAAGGTTCATCACTCCAAATATCCCCTCCTCCTCCTTCTTCTACCCTCCAATTTATATACTGAGCATGATCCCATATGGTCTGGAATATCCCTTTGGTCAGTTGGGGTCACCTGCCTTTGGCTGTGTCCCCTCCCAACCTCCAATGCTCCTTCAGCCTCCTCACCAGCATTGCAGTATAAAAAGCAGAAATGACCTTGGCTCTGTGTAAGCCCTGCTCAACAATAACAAAAACATCTCTGTATTATCAACCCTGTGTTCAGCACAAATGCAAAATACAACCCCATAATAGCAACTGTGAAGAAAATTAAAAGGTAGAAATCAGTTATGATATTTCAATTTGTTACACATGTATATTGATTAATTCAATCAAAATAAGTAAATATATATTT
This sequence comes from Sinosuthora webbiana, assembly GCA_013397395.1. NCBI lineage: Eukaryota > Metazoa > Chordata > Aves > Passeriformes > Sylviidae > Sinosuthora > Sinosuthora webbiana. The sequence continues at coordinate 165,054 of VXBN01016493.1, read as the reverse complement.
TTAAAAAAATATATCATTAGAGTGTATGTTTTGGACTTAAAAAACTAATTTAAACTCTACATCATATGAGTTTTTTAGACCTGCGATCTACCAGCTAAATTATTCAGACACTTAAAAGAAAAGCTAGAGCAAAAGGGGATTTTTCTATAGCTTGATTTGCCAGTGCTTTCTATTCTAAAGTTTATATTAACTGGATTTTTTATCCATCTCATTTGACATACAGTTAGCATTAGGTGATTTTTAACCTACACAAACTGTCTTAACTATCCTCTTCATAAAATTTTCTCTTGCATGTATAAAAAGTTTCTATTTTTGCAATGATCATGTTTAGATGATTAATTTTAGTGCTTCAGTACTGCATGTTGGTTAGGCAGCTTCTACTGCCAGGTAATATTCAGTATGTACTGAATGGCAAGTAGTATATGTAAGTTGATGCCTGCTTCAGAAGGCACCTACAGGCACTTGGGATTCAGGGCATTTAGTCTGGGGGCAGTCCCTGTCGGCAGAAATAGTGAGGAGACTTCTTCCTTAGACGAAGCTAAATCTGTCATTATAGACCAGAAAGTGTGACATGAAGTCTGGAGGTATGATGAATGAAGTGACCATTTTTCTTTTTAGGGAGAATTCTTATATCTGAATATAAGATATTCAGATATGTTCAGAATAATATGGCAAAGCTGTGCAGACATAATCCTAATCTGAACTAATGGGTGAGTAATTAAAGAAAAACAACAAGTATGGGGTACCCAGCGCAGTCATATAAGGCATTAGCCTTTAAGCAAAACATGTTCACAGCAATGCTTTGTGTTTCTGTCATTTCAGATTGCTATTCTTGATCAGAATCTTCAAAACTTGAAATAAATTAACTCATTCATTAATAATTTTCTACTAATGCATACCTGTAGAATTTATATTGTCCAATAAATTTGAAATGGATTTTGCCCCTTTCACATGTGTACAGGTTGCATTTCAATAACCGTTCAAAAGTGTATATATATTGAATGAAATAAACTATGCCTTTTATGCCTTGATGACAGATGCCCCTTAGACTATACCCTCTGCAAAATTATTTTTGGAAATTATTTATATCCTCAAACTAAAAAAAAAGTACAGGATTTTATCTGTGTGTCTTTTTTTTTTTTTTTTTTTTTT
>VXBN01016493.1:143261-158399 GCA_013397395.1 Sinosuthora webbiana | reverse complement strand
AAAAAAAAAAAAAAAAAAAAAGGCATGTTTATAAATATATTTTGAAAGAGTCTGTTTTTGGGGGGGAAAAACTTATTTTGCAAGGGAATAAGAGTAGGAAAAGATGGGAAATGGATTGGGAAAAAAAAAAAAAAAAGGCAATATGTGTTTTTGAAGTGTTTTGGCTCCCAAATAGCATATTCAATCAAAAGCATCTGACAACCTCCACATTGGAATCTTCTGCTTGTCAGTGAGAATACTGTGAAAAAAAGAACAGTTAATATAATCAAATCAGACTTTCAGAAAGTCCCTCCTGATGTTCAGTTAAGGAAGCCTGGTGTTATCATTTTGTTCCAGGAGCAAAGCCTAGCAAAGATCACAAACTGTCTAAATAAAAGCTTAGAAATAGAAGACTTGGAGACTTGGAATCCATAAATATCTCTAGTTGGTTGGTTGGGGTTTTTTTGGGGATTTTTTGGTTTTTTTTTTCCTTTTTCTGAAAAGGGAAGGCAATGTATTTCATAGAATTATAAAATGGCTTGGGTTTGAAGGGACCATAAAGATCATCTGGTTCAAAGCCCCCTGGGCAAGGGTAGAGACACTTTTCACTAGACCAGGTTGCTCAGAACCCCATCCAACCTTGCTCTGAACACTTCCAGGCATGAGGCATTCACAAACTGCTCTGGGCAACTTGTTCCATAACCTCACCACCCTCACAGTTAAGAATTTTCCTAGTGTCTAATCTAAACCTAGCCTTTTTCAATTTGAAGCCATTCCCCCTTGTCCTGTCACTACACCTCTTGTAAATAGGCTCTCTCCATCTTACTTGGAGGCTCCCTGAAGGTACTGGAAGACTGTAATTAGGTCACATCAAAGCTTTCTCTTTTCCAGTTTGAGCAAACCCACTTCTCCCAGCCTTTCCTCATAGGAGAGAGGTCTCATTTCTTTAATCATCTTGGTGAGCCTCCTCTGGGCTCACTGCAATAGTTCAACATACTTCTCATGCTGGGGACTGCAGAACTGTACACAGTACTCAAGGTGGGAACTCACAAGAATAGTACACAGGGGCAGAATCCCCTCCCTCAAGCTGCTAGCCAAGCCTAGTTATGATGCTGCCCAGGAAATAATTGTCTTTCTGGGCTCCCAGCATGTCCTGCTGAGTCATGTTCAGCCTCTCATCCACCAGTACCCCAAAATCTTTCTCAGCAGGGCTGCTCTCTATACGTTTATATCCCAGCCTGTATCAATACTGAGTATTGCCCCAAGCCAGATGCAGCACCTTGTACTTGGTCTTGTTAAACCTCATGAGATTACCATGGACCCACTCCATGAGCTTGTCCAGGTCCATCTGGATGACATCACATCACTCAGGTGTGACAACTGCACCACTTAGCTTGGTGACATCTGCAAATTTGCTGAAGGTGCACTAAATCTTTTCTTTTGTGTCATTAGTGAAGATATTAAATAACATTAGTCCCAATACAGAATCCTGAGTTGTGGGAGGACAGATAGAGATAGTGCTAAAGGCAATCTTGCCTCTGATATATTGCAGCTGTGTTAATTATCAAAGAGTGGGAACAGCCTTGCCCTCACAGCTGTGTGTGATAAAAGAATGAGTTAGTGGGTAGAGAGTCAGTTGGAGTCTGCTGGCTGTGCTGTGAGGAGGAAGGGAGAGGCGGCTGTGTGAGGGACAGATCAGGTAAGCCACTGGATGAGGGACAGACAGGGTTAGGTGGCTCTGCTAGGGAAGCAGTGAGCTGGAACTGCAGCAGGAGGAGAGAAAGAGCTAGAGCTGTGGGGAGCTGCCCATAGGATTGCTACATCGAAAAGGTATGAAGGACTTCTAGGTAACAAGGCGCTGATACTTGAAGCCCTCTGAAGTTTTTATTGAAGCACTCTGAGTGCATGGCTGTCTCGACTATGACACTGAGTGACACCACTTTTTATTGATGGGCATACAGATTCTGAGCTGCTGACCACTACCCTCTGGATATGACCTTCCAATCATTTTTTAATCAGTCTAACAGTCCACCCATCAAATCTGTCTCTTTCCCATTTATTGAGAAGGATGTTGTGGGGGAAAGTGTTAAAGACTTTACAGAAGTCCAGATAAATTATATCTTTAACCCTTCTTATGCCCACTGATGTAATCACTCCATTGTAGAATGCTTTTTCATAGGAAATAAAGGTTGAATTTCAAATGAAAGAAATAATGCAATGATTAATATACAGACTCAGTTGATAATTTCCTTGTTTCATGCTTGTGTCTAGAGCTGTCCATTAATAGCTTATAATTTAATGTACAAAGTGAGTATAACAATATTTGGAAAGGTTAACATATGGGGGTAACAACAGATAACATAATTTTTTTATTTATATCACTCAAAATCAGACAAGAATTAGTAGCACATTGAGAGGATGTAAACAAAGTAAGAGAATAACACAGCAGAAGATGTTTAATACTGACAATGTGAATCAGATGCTTTGTCCTACATTTTGGCCTATTTGAGAGCTGTAACTGATAGAATGAGAATTTTGTCAAAATACATTAGCACAAACGAAGATTGATATAGGGAAAAAGAGGAAGATATCAGTATGATTAATTTCTATAAAATTTGTAGTTATTCCTCAGTTGAAATGCTAGATTTCGTTTAAGTCAGCCAGTTAAAACATATTATAATTTTGATTTTCTCTTCATGTCTTCTTTAAGAAAATTATTAGGGCAAGAGAAAAAATAGTGTGAGAACAATGGTCGTATTTATGCAAGAATGCATAACATTAAAGAGTACCTTAAGGAGGCGTATTGAATGCATAATGGCATAAGTTACTGTATGGCAATCCAAAACTTCTCTCTCCCTATTTAAGTATAATGTAAGATTATAGAGACATAAATTGAACTCTGAAGTTAAAAATTTAAACATTCCACCAAATATTACATCCTTTTAATTAAGTTGTGTTATTACTGCAATTTACTAGAGGCTATGAAACTAAAAAGAAGTAAAATTAATATTCATAAGATTAATACAAACATCTATAGCTGTATTAGACAGGCTCACATATTCATACATGTATGCCTTCATGCTCTAGGGAATAAATGAATGCAAAGTATATGGAGCAGAAGGAGTTTTCTATGTGGCTATTGTACTCACACCATTTTAACAAACACATGGTCATGGTTCTGATCACAGTGAAGGCAGGAAATATAAATATGGACCAATTAATTATTTTCATAGGGGTTTTGCAAAATGTTTCATGTACAGACCTGTTAAGGCCTTGGAAAAAAAGAAATATATATATGTGATATATATATATATATTTGTGTGTGTGTGTGTGAGTCAGGGGTGAGTGGTAACTGATTGATTGACTTTACTACCTGAACAGAATTACATCTACTTATATGTCTACAAGCTGAGTTGGTCACATAAAGCTCCTTTAACAGTGCTCTAGTGTCATTATACATACTTTCCTAAGGCACTTCACACAGGCTCAATGAAGCTGTTGAGATCCTTATGTCCAGGCCTTGAAGAGATTGACAGGTGCAGCTGCTAAGCTTCTCTCCATTGTATTTGAAAAATCATGGTAGTCAAGTGAAATCTGCAATTACTGGAGAAAGAGGAAACAGCACACTCTTCTTTAAAAAGGGTAAAAAGGAAGATCCTGTGAATTATTGTCTAGTCAGTCTCGCATTAGTGCTCAGTAAGATTATGGGACATTCTACATATCCCTGGAAGATATGCCCAGGCATATGCTGTGGATGATACGGCGGTGGTTTGAGACAGCCAGCGTACTTTCACAAAGGGCAAATTGTTCCTGACTGATTGGGTAGCCTTCTATGATGGACTGACTGCACTGGTGGATAAGGAAAGAGCAACTGGTGTCACATATCTTGTATTCTGCAAGGTTTTTGACATAATATCCTTTTTTTTAATTTAGAAAGATACAGATATTACAGATGGACTATTTGATGCATAAGAAGTTGGTTGGATGGGTGTATCTAAAGAATGGCAGTCGAGAGCTCGATGTCCAAATGGAATCACGAAAATCTGCTGTCCTTCAGCAGTCCCTGTTGGGGCTGATATTGTTCAATACCTTTGTTAGTGACACTGAGTCTGCATCCTCAGCATGTTCACAGATGCCACCCTACTGAGTGGTGCAGCAGGAAGGGATGCCATCCAGAGGGATCCTAACAGGTTGAAGGAGATGGTTCCCCCCTTCTACTCTACTCTTTTAAAACATTGCCTGGAAAACAGCATCCAGCACTGGCAACCTCAGCACAAGAAAAACATGGATCTGTTGAATGGGTCCAAAGGACAGCACAAAAACTATCAGAGGACTGGAACACTTTCAATATGAAATAATGTTGAGAGTGTTGGGGTTGCCCATTTTGTAGAAGAATGTGCTCTGGGGAGGCCTTATTGTGGCCTTTCAAGACTTAAATGGGGCTTATGAGAAGGAGAGAGATATTTCTCCAGTGCCTGTATTACAAAACAAAGAGTAGTGGTTTTAAACTGAAAACTGTAGATTTAGATTCGATCTAGTGAGGCACTGGAAGAGGTCACTCAGAGAAGCTGTGGATGCCCCATCACAGGAGGTCTTCAAGGCCAGGCTGGATGGGGTTTTGAGCAATTTGGTCTTGTGAAAATGTCCCTGCCCATGGCAGGGGTGTTGGACTTGGTAAGATTTAAAGACTCTTTCCAACCCAAAACATTCTATGTGAGCAATCAAATTAAACGAAAAAGAATGTGTGTATATATATATATCTCCTAGTAGAATAGCATAGTGCTTGTTTGATGTTGTATTGTGATAAGGAGACAAGAAATACTTAAGTAGCCAAAGATCTAAATACTACAATTGTAAAACTGGAGAGCTCTGATAAAACCCTATTTTTATTACCTGTGTTCATTTTTCTGAGAAGATTTTAAAGAATTTTGCATAAAGAAAATGAGCTATTTGTTTTCTAATTCTATGCTGTACTTGCCTGATCCTATTCTAGGATTTTTTTTCTGTTCTGGGGTAAAATCATTTCCACTCTATCTGTATTTGTATAATGCATGAACTGTCATTTCCTTGTGTTACCACATAGAATAGATTTGACCATTCTCAGACTGGGAACAAGTTTTCAGAAAGATTTGTTGTGTGAATTTTTATTTTGCCATTTCAGAAATCGCCTCTTTGTCATTTTCTTGGCAAGTTAATTGAAAGTTGATGACATGACAAGTACTAAAAACATCTTTTGTTCTACCATAGAAGAATGGATTATATTTTGTCTCTGACTCTTTTAAATTATACTTTTTCTTATATTTTAATATGATTATTTATTGAAATTCAGGTAATATTTTAAGACATAATGCATAATTCAGTACATTTTTTTTACATTTGCTTTAATCACCATATGTCAACTCTAAAGTTTGAGAGCAAAAATAATCACTGTGCATGAATTCAGCTGTGAAGAGTAATATTGTTTTTTTTTTTTACCTAAGCTGCTGCTTATATATTTTGGTATATATTTCCCTTGGTATTAAACAGTACATCGAATAGGATTCACATATTTAATTGTTAGAAAATTTAGCAAAAACTAAAAAGATTAGACAAGTTTTTCCGGTATATGGTCCACATAACTGTAATATTTTCACTTGATTTTTGTAGTGGTTTTTACTTCAGGGTTTAAGTTTTTCAGATGTAGTTGGACCTGTGCTCAACAAAGAAATATATTCACCCTAATGTCAAAGTGCTTTATTTCTGTGACTTGTAGCATTGTTCTTTTCTATCATTAACAGATTTTTTGTTTAAAAATAGCTTCTTACAAATCAAGCCTTGATGAATAACAAAGTAGGAGGAGCAGCTAGACTGAGGAAAAAAGAGTCGTAGAAACAGATCTTTTTGATTAAAAATGGCACAAGAAATTATCCTCTTAACATATATACACATAACAAAACTCTTTTTTATTGCAGCCATGTAATTCTGATTGTTCCTTATTTTCTTTTCCCAGACATTTCTTTAACAGGCAGTTATTACAGAAGCACACACGTGTCTTTATCCAGGAACTCCTCTCTTCAACAGGATGTGTTTATGAGTGAAAAGCAGGTGCTCTCCTTTTTGCTCATCACCACTTGGACTGCTTTCAACTGATAATGCCTTTAAAAAAATGTGAAGAACACCTGCCATCTTTATATCAGAACTGGTATAACTAGTCATATTTTTAGTTTTATTGCCAAGAATATCTTTTTTCTTGAAAGCTTCTATTGGACTCTCTTACCACTGATGTCAATCTGGATCAGTCCAGCTGTACAGTCAGCATTTCTTGGCAGTACATTGTGAGAAGCTGGCTATACATGCTCTTTGTCTTTGAAACACTTAAACTACAACTTAGGAAATAAGTTATTTTGCTTTTCTTCCCTTTACCAGAGTGTGGGTGGGTTTTTTTTTGTTTGTTTGTTTGTTTTTTCTGTTATTGTTAACAGCTGGGTCTCATGTAATTTTTACTTATTATCTACAGTGCAAAGAACATTTCTAGGAATAAAGTATAATCTGTGTTTATATTGCTGATGGGTTTATCCTGAGATATGGATTGATTTCTTGATTCTGGTATTTTTAGGTGGTGTTCAGCTGTGTACTGTGTACATCTACATGTTGACTTCTGTGTGTAAGTGGGGTCCCCATGGTTCATGTAGACTGAGGCTCAGTTTAGTTGCATGTATTTCTATATGCATCTGGATTCACCTGAGGAGTCTCAGGATACCTAAGTTCATGGTTCTCCAAGATATAACTCAGTACCACAGTGAGAGTTGTACCACAATAGAATTTGGGAATGGGGAGAAGACCACACTCTGAATTAAATGTCTCTTTCTACTGCTAGAAATTTAAGCTTCCATTATGATCTGGTGAAATATAAATTTTGATTGAGTTGCTTCACAGGAGCGTCTATTGCCATCTGAGAAGCTCTAGCATATCTCCTCTCACATCCTGATTCCAGTATAAGTCTGCTCTCCTGAAATATCTACCAGTCCCACATGGATATTTCTGACAAAGTCGAGTATCTTAAACAACATGTGGAGTGCTGGCATGATCAACTCAGTGGGATTTTTACCATCTATTATGTACAGATGAAATACTGATTTTTAGAATAATATATGTAAATATTTTACTTTTGCTTTAAAAAGTATCAGTAATCCTTTGCTTATTCATTGGAATGTTAGAATGATATTGAAGATAGACTAATTAATACAAAATCTCGCTGTTTTGCAAAATTGAGTATTTTGATGATGGATCATATTTTATAAAACTATAAAAATAATTTCCCCAAGTAAATCATATAATGGGAATTGGTTATTATAGTAACTATAATTTAGAAGTAGAAGTAACTGTTATAAAAGCTTATTGAATACTTGAAAAAGCAAAATCAACTCTCCTTTTCTTCATCTGTGTATCAATAAAGCCTAAGAAAAGCAGGGACATATTTCTTCAAAAATTATATTTTTTTTCTTAGAATTAACACCCAAATTAGATTTTTAGACTCTTTAAAAATCAAATTATAATTCAAAGTATTTTGAGACATATTCCATTATTTGGTATATACACTATACATGGAGATTTTGACAATCGAGTTTAAGCCAGTAGGCTACACTTGATTTATTTAGGTATTTTACAATACCTCCTTGTTGAATAAATCATATGGGCAAAAGCTATGACTGTCTTGATATAATTCTTAAAATGAAACCTTTAAAACTTAGAGTTGCCCAGAGTCATTGGTTTTCAATGATAAGCACAATTTCCTCTTCTGTGCATAAAAAATTTTAAAAGTATTTCAATAGGAAACTTACCAATATCATGACATATAAAATAAATGTCATGGTTGCTTTTTTTTCTAATTTCATTTTCCAGAAAGCTCAGAAGGATACTGATGAAGAAGAAATGCAATGACATGTGAATTAAATCTGTTGAAAAGGCTTAGAAAAGCCCATGTACAGTAAAACTGATGGTCAACTGATTAAGGTTAGTAAAACTTGGATCCATTAAAATTTCAATCAAATTTCAAAAAGATTTCTCCAGCTGGATCCTGCTCTCACACAGTTTTGATCCCTAAGAATTGACTCTTTCTTATGACCCCCAAAATGCCACTGTCTGCCTCATATTTGAGCTCCTGATTATTCTCCAAAGTTTAACAGTTTGGTTTAATTTAGTCAAGTGCTGGCCAACATCAATCAGCTGTGTACCACAGCCTTACTACTCATCTATTTCCCCTTACTAGCACCTATGACCATGTGGTGCTGAGCCTGATGTTTGTGCTTTAATCTACCCCATGCCCCCCAAATTTGTACCTGTTACCCAGGATCATGCAGAGAGAGAAGCATCACCAAGCCATAAGAGCCTTTCAGGAATCAAAACAAGGGGTTACAGAAGCGCCTAAATTTGCGGTTGTGTTGCAAAATTACTGCATGTCTATTTCATTGATTGGAAAATGGAACTGCCATCCACATTAAGAATGCACGTGACATAGCATGATCAGTAGAGTATGTTTTCTCTGATTAGCAGACATGTTCTAGAGAGGATCATACTGTTGGCTAACTAGTACAGAGCAAATGTTCTGCTACATACAGTCTAATGCCTGAAACAGAAAGCATGTATACCAGTGTTACTACATACCACCATCTCTTTTCTTGTATCATGTTTAACAGAAGTAATAGGAAATCTTAGTGGTTTTGTATCAATATGCACAATTCAAAAAAGATTTTACAAATGATTGCCTTTTTCAAGTGAACTGGGTGCTTAAAGTAATGGCATTGTGAGTTGAAAATGCCCCCACTAACAGATTTTAAGCTCCTTGAAAGGATTACATAGTCAATGCTTAAACCACAACATTCTTGAATAAACCTTATGTGACTGGACTCAGTTTAACACCTGGAAAGCCTGTGAGTCATGCTGTATGATCGATTTTAAGTACACCCAAAATAAAAGCATCCCACTGACAGTTTCACTTATCCATTGCATCATTGGCCATTAGAAGTTTGCTCAAAGTAACAGTGGAGGCTATGGGGACTGACAAACTCTAAGAGGTACCAGTCAAAAAGAGCTTTTTGAAACAAGAATAGTACATTAGACACCTGGTACCTTAGACACTTGAAGTTCATATATACTTTCATTTTATTTGCTATGTTTTGAAGAATATGAATAATGTAAATATGACAAAATATGGATGCCATTTTTAAATGGCGAATAAACTTTTGAAAAGTACAGAATTTCATTTATCCTAAAATATTACTTTTTGTACAACATACCCAAAAATTTGAAGATTTGTGATCTTTTAAGTTTTTTAAATGCATAATTACTAATCTGATATGACAGGTGCTGATATTTTTAGCATAAAGAAATAAGTATAGATTTTAAAAGTTCAAGTGAAGAGAAGGGTTTCAAAAATTCAAAAAGAAAACTACACTGGACTGAAACAAGGTACTTAAAAAAATTCCCCAAACAGACAATGAAATGAACCTACAGACACAGAGAAAAAAATTAAAAAAAAAAAAAAAAAAAAAAAAACAAAAAAAAGANNNNAAAACAAAAAAAAAAAAAACAAAAAAAAACCAAAAAAAAACAAATAAAACCCACCAAAAAACCCAAACCAAAACCCCAAACAAAATAAACAAACAATCACAGATCTCCACAACAAAAGAAAAGAAAAGCAAGCGCAAACAAAACACTAATCAAATATAGAAAACCAGCTAAGGTAAATTTGAGAATTTATTAAAGCGTTTTAAAATTACTAATTGTTTTGTAAGATTCATAGAGTATTTTTGACTTTCTTCTTCCTTTGAGGTGGTTTCAGAGGTAAATGGAGAAGCAAAAGTATTTTAGCAGTATTGACTCCCCAAAACCAGGGAAAAATAAATATATTTAAAATATTTTAATTTAATGCAAAATATCAGTTTTGTTTTGTTGAATTTCATAGATCAAAACTACTTGTCTTTCTGAACATTTTGCTATCAATTTTAATTCAACATAAGTCATCAATCAGTTTTCATGTCACAGGTGAATTAAGAAGCCTAACTGTTTACAGGATGCACTTTTGGAAGTAATTTGATTAAATTCTTATCTCTAGTATTGAGATATAAATTTAGATCTAATCTAGGTTTTTAAGAACTCTAGAATTTTAAGAACTCTAACTAGAATTTTAAGAACTTTAGCTAGGATTTTAAAAATTTAGCTAGGATTTAATCCTGCTTTACACCAATGTGATTAAGAACAGCATTCAGCTTACTGTTTTTCCAAAAAAAATGTCTGCCTTGGGGTAGCTTCTCATTTCCCAATATTGAAACAAATCAAAGCCAGGAAAGTTGTAAGTATGTACTTGCCTGAAAGTAAAATGCTTAGCTAATGTTATCAGCACTCAGCTTGAAGCTACTTCCAGAATCAGAGATAAATGCTGCCTAGTCTGGCAATGGCCAGAGGATAAAAACTTCCAGTTACAAGAACAGAAAGTGCCATAAGGACCTATCCTTCTTTTTCTTCCAGCCACATAATATCCCACCTCAAGGACAGAAGGTGGATCGCTAAATGATGACAGGTACTGAGCTTCCTCATATTACTCAGATATTCCAGATTTCATCAGTCTGTATGAGCTGTAGTTTCACATATTTTTATTGGAAACTATTACAGCTACTGCATTAGTTACTCAGAAATGGGTAATTTTGGTGATACAAGACACTCTGTAAGTCACTACCTATAAGTGAATTGTATGCCTTTAGTCAAAGCAGATAGACTTACATACACTCATAGGCTGTATTATCAATCAAGAAGAAAACAGAGCAACAATATGAATATGCAACAATTTGAAGTTATTTGATGCCAAGTGAATCTGTACAAGCATCTACACAACTACGTCTTGAAAACAATTCATCATAATTACCATTTTATGACTTAAAAAATTAAATCCTGAATCTGATACAGAAAAAGGTAAGGGAGATGCAGGACAGATTTGGCATGAGTGAAATGTAGGAATAGAATCATGAGCAGAATCTAAGAATATAACAGCTGGACACAGAGCAATAAAGAGACCAGGTAGTCAAAAAATCTTTCCAAGATAGAAAATAATTACAGACAACAGACTGAAAATCCAAAAGTTGCTTCACCTTTATTTCCACAAAAACATGCAAAATGTAAAGGTTTTCTCTGGGAAATAAACAATTTTAGTTACAAAAGTAGAATCTGTACTGCAGAAAAAATCTTTTTGGATTGATGGGAAAGTATTGCCTTCATGTTTGTGATTGCCTGTGATTGCCCATTTTCTTTTATTTAAATTGATGTGGGTATTATTAGTTCTATTAATATAATCAGATAATTGCTTTGTAAATTCAGCCTGTTTTTTTTTCCTCATCGCTTATTGTTATTGATTTTTAATGTCGGTGCTAAATATCTTAATACTTATTTTAATTGGAATGATCAGAATTGCCAAGTTTTCTAGTAAATTTAGAATCTGAAAATAATTGCTTCAGGTTTTGGAGTCCTGAGGATACACAATCATTCCATATATTGAAATACATATAAATTTCCTAAATATAAGTTAAATATAGCCCTTTTTTAATGAATAATTTTTTTGTTTTTGTTCTGGGAATATTGGACTGCTTAGCTACTTCCCAGATTCGCTGTTTAAATAGCAGTACTGTTGATTATTTTAGTAAGTTTGCAGGTTTAAGAGTACATAGGTTAAAATAATAAAGAAAATAGTAAAACTAAAATATAAAAATTAAAAATGGGTCTCTCAAAAATTGTTTTTTTCCAGCTTTCTAAATTTATCTAATAAATTTAGAGTTGTAACACTCTAGAAAGTTTTTCATGTTATGATAGTCTGATTCTCTTTCAACTAAGGCCATTTATTATAGGGATTGTTGTACACAGTGGCAAGGGGTATGTAATACACCACTTTCTCACTGAAAGCAACTTCACACTAAGAAATTAGCAAACCTTTGAAGATATGGGTAACTGGAAGGAAATTAAAAACATGACACAAATAATACTTTTGCAATTATCTTGTCACAAAAATCAAATTATACCTTTAGGCTGTTAGATGTTAATACTATAGAGGAGAGGGCCATTTACAATTTTAAATTCTGTGAATGATATCATCACTAGAACAGTGTTTTAATTCCTCTGATACTAGAAATTTGGAAGCTTCTACTGTCTGAAACTTCAGTCAGATTTGGATGAACTCATAAACCAAGATATAAATATTAAACTGAAGTAACAAAAGCAACAAAAGAGATTGAGGGTGGGAAGTAAAGGAGTAAAACCTCTATGAGGCAGAACTGATGATGCTTTTGTATCAAATTTCCAGCTATGACTCAATTTATTGTAACTTGCCTATGGTTTAAATAAGTTAGAGTTATCAGCATAAAAGTCTGCCTACTTGAAATCCACTTCTGCTGTATTTCTCTGCATTCATTTTATTCATCTGCCACACATACGATATTATTTCAATGGTTTAAAAAACAAAAGATTTTTAAACCAGTATTTTCGCATGTAGAACTCTAGATATGAAAAAGAACTAAAAAGTATTTTATCTCCCTTTAGTAATTTCAATATTCTTATATGAATTTAGAAAGCACAATGCTACATAAATATTCATAGGTTATACTTAAACTGGAAATGTGTAGGAGGAGGGCATACCTTATTTCAGTAATGGCAACCTGTCCTATATATGAAAATTGCACTGTGAAGAGTTCTAAATGGACATACATGAACTCAACTCTCCCCCTATCTCAAACACATCTATGGCACAGACTTCACCTCAGAACACAAAGAAGCCTGTAGAATCTATTACAGAAGATTTTATCCAATATCAAATTCTCAGTTCCTCTTTCCCAAAAATCCCTTCCTTTTTGGATGCCACTTTATATTTAGGTAACACAAAACAAATCTCAATGCTTTTCTTTTATTTTAAGATGTATTCTTAATACATTGCCTGTGGCAAGTGCAGGGTCCTCACCTACTACATATTAAAAGAGTTTCTCTAGTATCAGTAGAGTAAATACTCAAATATTTGTACTTGGGCAGGCACTTCTTAAAACCAGTGAAGTAGGCAGATGACCTGGTTTTAGAAGTCATTTTTAGAAATGGTTTTAGGACCACGTTTTTAAATTTAGTATAGCTGACATAACACATAGAGAACTTTACATCACTATGAAAAAAAGAAAAAATCCAATATTTCTTAATCAGACTTCAGCATATAGAGATAAGAAACTGCAATTGAAAAGTCCCAGCTATTTACTCCAAATCATTTAGGTATAGTTGGAATTTCTATCAAATGCTTTGTGCTGAGTTATACTTAAAATTGCCACCAAATAAAAATGGTAGTGATAAGTCTCTATGTCATTTTATTTCAGTGTCAAGGCTTCTATTATTCTTTATGGCCTGTGCTGATTATAACTCAGTGATAGATCATAATTTGTCCACTAGAGAGTCAGTAAGACTAACACATTTGATTCAGAAATACTGGAGAGTTAAATAAATGTTTTTCCCTTGTTTCATTTGTGTATTTCATGTGTCAAACAAGAAATAGAACATTAAGTTAGAAGTTAAAGAGAAAAAAGATGCTGTGACAGGAGAATGAAATATAGCATATTAATATCACTATGTGTAGCTTTTATTCAAAATGGGCAGGATGAAATGGCTAGAAATAGCTAAAAAACTGTCTTTGGGAACAGAAATTTCTTGTATTAATTCTCCATTTATTTCTGTTTTACAACTTCATTTGCAGTATTTCAAAAATCCATGACTTATTCTGAAATAATATTTATTCATTAACAACTCTACACATACATGTTATAACAAAAAAGAATTAACATAATGCATTTTATTAATGAAAGTATTTACAGAAGTATTGGGTATGATGTTTTAAAAAATACTTGGCTATCCTACTATGTCTTGGGTATCTCTCTGCATATATCTAATTATGCATTTACACTTCATGTGAAGAATTCAAAATATTGGAAATTCTAAAATTAAATTATGTGGCTGTACAATCATTTTTTGTTACATCCTGGATTTTGATGTACTCCATATATACAGATATATATATAAAAAAATATGTTCATGTACTCATCTTCCATTCATATTCTTGAGAGAATTTAAAGTGTTTTTTGAATTGTTTTATGAATATTTCTTCAAACTCACAACACTTAAGTTGTGAGCCTGAGTATCATTTCTACTCCCCTAACTGTCCCCTGAAAATTTCAAGATGTATATTTAAGATGTATATCTTTTATATAAGAGATATATTTCAGGATAAGTATAGAATATATTGTTGTGGTTTCACCCCAGCAACCAAGCCCCACAAAGCCACTTACTTCCTTCCCCATTACCAGGTTGAGAATTGAAAGGATGAAAGCTAGAAAATTTGTGGGTTGAGATAAAGACAGTTTAATAGGAAAAACAAAGGCTATAGGCACATGTCAAGCAGAGCAAGGAATGAATTCACTGCCTTCTGGAGGCAGGCAGGTGTTCAGCCATTTCCAGCAGAGCAGGGCCCCATCACAAGTAACAGGGACTTGGGAAGAGAAATGCCATCACTGCAAATGAACCCTCTTTCCTCCCCCACTTCATATATTGGCCATGATGTCATATGGTCTGGAATATCCCTTTGGTCAGTTGGGGTCACCTGTCCTGGCTGTGTCTCCTCCCAGCCTCCCACGTTCCTTCAGCCTCCTCTCTAGCATGGTAGTACAAAGGGCAGAAAAGGCCTTGAATCTGTGTAAGCTCTGCTCAGCAATAAAAAAGCATCTCTATATTATCAACCCTGTGTTCAGCACAAATCCAAAATACAGCCCTATACCAGCCAATGTGAAGAAAAGTAATTCTACCCCAAGAAGTACCAGCACACACACGCATATATATATATATACACACAGATAGGACAGGTTGGATGGAGCTCTGGGTCACCTCATTTAGAGGAAGGTAACCCATGGCAGATAATCATTAATGTCCCTTCCAATCCAGGCCATTCTATGCTATGAAGCTATAGATTTTAAATTAAGGATTTAATATATATTTAATTTAGGATTTCCTGTGGTATTGTTTTCTGTTGGATGGTTTTGCTTTCTCCTAAAGCCAAAATTCACAACAGCCTCATGTTTGATGGTGTGGAATGCTGTAATAGGAGTCTCTTTTGGA